>JALIZH010032990.1:3507500-3560000 GCA_030522465.1 Rhipicephalus appendiculatus | reverse complement strand
TACAATTTGATTTGAAATGTATAATTTTGATATTTTTGTTCGTATTTACTTCAACAACTTGGCGTTTCCGTGCATTAAAACTTGCTACTGGCCAAGTTGATTCATATTTGGAAGGAAAAGATGGTTGCGCACAAACTACACAAGGACACAGAAGACACGGACGAGCACATTGTGTCCTTGTGTAGTTTGTGCACAACCATCTTTTCCTTCCAAGTTTCCGTGCATGTTCATTTTTCATAAAATAAGTACTTTAGGTTTAGTGTACCCATGGTTTGGGGCCGCAAACCAGCCGGTTTGAACGAGCACAGAATGTTTTTTTTTTCTGAAAAAGCTCGAAGTTAGTATAAGAAAGGGCTAGCAGCGAGTGTGGCTTTAAATGCGCTTAGTACTCAGGGTGCTTTAAGCTCGCTTAATTTTAAGTACCCTTGTCCATGCCCTTACCAGAGCGCGGCAAGGTGGCTAACGCCAAGCCACCTACTTTCTCGGCTCACCCTCGCACGCTTTCTCTCTCACACACTTTCTGTGGCACGCGGGGTACGATAGGACCTATCCCACTGGTACTTTACGCGAAACATCACGGCGACGGCAAAAATGTTTTTCCGACGGGTCCCTGTAATTGGGTATGACAATAAAAGAACAATTCGCTGCCGTATGTACTACATCGGCCGATGGGAGACTGCCGACGTGTAGACGCTCATTTTCTCGCCCTCGTGCACACGCGAGTTAGGACAACTGCTGTGTAGAATTCCCTTGCAATTACAGCTGTAGTATACGTGGCACTTTCAGCCACGGTCTCGTTTTGAAATTCGAAAACGACCTCCGGTATACTTCGGAAGTGCATCTTAATCCTTCGTGACTTTCAGTATTGCGCTACATACTGAAAGGAAGGAGTGAGGGTTGGCGGGGACGTCTGATTTCCTCACTTGATGGTAAGCGGTTTAAGAGCTCCCCTGGCATTCACCATGCATGCAAAATGCGAAGAAGACACCGACGCGCCGCGGACCACCTGAGACTGTGAGGGAAGTGTCGACTTTGCGTACTTTCAGACCCGCTATACACATTTTCAGAAACGGCTTCCTAGGCACCGCCATTGTCCTCTCTGGGCTGCGCTAAACAGGCGTGACTCCCCAAAAATGCACTGCCGAGACTGTGACGTCAGCCTTTGTACTACCGCGCGCAGCCCAACATGGCGGCGTTTTTTCTCTCCTGTGAAAAGGTCTATACAGATGGCCATGACCGGGGGAGTCTCACAGGTGGCGTCACGTTGTGTGCCTACAGCTTGTTAATCAAGTGAGTGTGCAGGCCACTAATGACCAAACTATACGGTAGCATGAGCTACAGTATTCCTGTTAATCCTATTCACCCGACTACGAATAATTTTGATATATATATAAAAAGATCAAGTATGTTTAATAGGTGTTGCTATTATTTTAATATGATGACAGTTTTTACGTCGACAGCAAAGTACTGATTACATACATTTCATGAAACGTTCCGTCGTTTATCATAGAAAAACATGCCGAAAGTTCTGCGTCAATAGTTCTTTCAATACGCCGCCTATTTTATCTACAAAAAGTTTGTCAGCTATCATAGGCGAGAGATTCCCCTGAAACAGATTTAATGTCTGCTGGCATTTGTTAAATGTTCTTGTTAACCCGCAGCTCTAAAATTTCCCTGCGAAACATCTCGAAACGAACTTATTGTTGGCAACGAACCGAAATGTTAAGTAAATTTAGTGAAATATTCACTAAAATTGCAATGTTGCTATTTTGTGTATGCGATCTGGGCGCTAAAGCAAGACGAGAAAAAAAAAGAACATCCAACTCCGTAAGTTTAAAAGTGCAGATATATATATATATATATATATATATATATATATATATATATATATATATATATATATATATATATATATATATATATATATATATATATCTGCACTTTTTGTCTTGTCTGAGTCGCGCCGCGCTAGTAGATGACTACGAACAGACTCGCCCAAATCAGTGTTACTGCATAAGTTTTTCATTGACATGCACATCTATCTTCACTCAGCCGCCGTAAAAGCCTGTATACTTTGGTGGTGTCTAGCAAAGGTGTCCCTTGCTGTAGCTTAGCGCACGTATATAGGATTCGCGCTGCTAGTTTTTAAGAATGAGACAGCCGCTGCAGCAGCAGCAGGCGCTGCTAAACATGGCAGTGCTCTGCTGGTGCAACCGAGAAAAAGCTCCCTGTAACTCGCTTATTGCTTTCCAACCGAGTTTGTGATTTTCCCTCGTTTTTTTTTTTTTTTTGCTCCTATCCTTCCCAAAGAGACCCGTGGCAGAAGTCGTTTCTGAACGCTGAACTAATCAAGGAAAATGGAGGGCCAATTTTTCATTTCCTTTATCAACCAAGGGGAAGAATTCTCATCCTTCTTTCTTTACGCTGCAATAACTAGCCTTCGTGTCACGTTCAATATTTCTCTCGCCCTCGTCTCACCTCTCGCAGATTCCTGCTTTCGACTCCCGCGTTCTTTGAGTCTCCCTCTATCTGTGTTAATCTTTCTTTCTTCCTGTTTTATTTTTTTTTTTCTCGCGCGCTCCTCCATTTTGCGGTATCAAGGTTCGAACGCGCTTCGGCCTCTAAAGACCCGCCAACTTACGACGATCGCTCGAAACCACCCCGTTGTAATCGGATTTCGGAAAGATTGCTGCTTCCCCCCCGCTTCCCCCGCCACTTCCTCGTGAGCGACCTTACTTTAGTTTATTCTACGTTTATTCTCGGTGGCCATCTTGATTGGCCGTTTTCTCTCCGTTTATGAGAGAGCGGAGAAAAGAAAAAAAAAGTGTGGCTAAATAATCGCCAGTTCTCGCCGTCTTTCTCTTTCTTTATTTATTTCTGTCTGCAACTAATTTCCTTGCGTGACGCTTTGAGAGTTGTTACTCTGGTCGGCTGCGTTCCCTTTCAGAGGAAACAGCAGGCAAGGCACAGCCTACTTGAAGCAAAAAATAAGACGGCTCGCTCGGGAACGTTAAACACCCGCTTATACTTTTCACGCGCGCGAAGGCTCCGGCTCATTTAGTTAAGCCCATGTGAAAAATAACGTGTTAATTAAGCCTAACAGATTGTACCACAAGGCTTGCCTTCATTATTCTAACCTCACAAGCTGACCGCAAGGACTGGCGATTACAGTGAAAATTGTCGCGGTAATCCGCAGCGACTTATGCGACAAATGAGAAAGCGAGGTGTGTTGGCAGATGTTCCATTGTGTAGTATATTGTTACGCGAATGACGAACGACCCAACTGTACTGGAGACTATTTATGAAATATATTTATGATAGCGGGAGCAGCGCTGACCGGTTCAGCTCACAGTCCGAGCAAATTCAGCTCTTCGTCGTCTTCGTCGGGCGCCTGTGCGCATCGTCCAAGCGACCAGATTACTCAGGAGCAACCAACCAACCAACCAACCAACCAACCAACCAACCAATTAGCCAACCAAGCGACTAGATCCAGTATGCACGTACCATAATGTTGTAGGCATCATCATCATTAGAGCATGCGCTCGTGGCGCGTGGTGCGTGGCGCGTGGTGCCTGGAACGAAACGGTTTGCTCGGACAATGGATCGTTCCAAAGGTCTTCACCGTCGCCTCAGTGGGCATCTGGATGAACCGACTACTGTAACCAAGTGCTGGTCGCCGTTCCGACCCACCTGCCACTACAACCGCGGCGCTGTACCACCTCTGGGAGATTACGGTATGTTCCTGGAAGGGCACGGGTGGTTCTACAACGGCGAGCGAAAGATTCACGAAGACGTCGTGGCATCAACACAAGATGCAGCAACGAACCGACATCGCAGCTGCCTAGAAGACCATGGCAGCGCCTCGTGCCCGAACCTTCAATGGGGCCCAAGCGCGGGGCTTGAATCCGCTGTCCGGGAAACCATCTTAGACAGAAATCTGGCCGTCGGGAGACGTCGTCGCGTCGCTACTACACGACGAGTGTGCGATGGTTCTGCCGTTAAATCACTATTAGCGGAGGTTGACGCGCTGCTTCTTTCTGAGACGGCTACGAAGATCCCTGCCCTCCTCGAGGTCATCCCAGTTGAGGCGAACAGAACCGGAGGAAGCCTCAAAAAGCGGAGCGCACCAACGTCCACTTTAGACATCGGCACAGATGAGTTACCCAAGACGAAAGCGCCACGTTTGGAAGTTCGGGAGTCCGGGACAGCTGGACCGTCGCACGTTTGCGAGGGGCGAGCCGAACCACAACCACACGCCGCTATGGACTCGAAGAGCAAGGACACCGGTTTGGGAGAGCCCATGGACAACGACACGGAGCCAGTTTAGCAGATGAGGGGGGCGGTTGACGTGTGTGGTTGTCGCGAGGAAGATGGTGTTCAAGACACCGGCCTCGGTGCTTGTCAACCTGACGTTCAAGACGGCGGCTGTATGTCGTCACCGAAGACACAATATGCATGCAGCGATATATTGAATGTTTGTTATTGTACAGATTGGACTACCGCGATAATAAAGCCACGTTATTAATCTACACCGCCTCGTATACGCGACATCGCGTAAACCAAGCACCAACCGCATGCCACTTAGAAGCTTTTTGATGTGCGCAAGCGGAGTCCATATTGAGAATTCACACTCATGGGCTTGGAGAGCTTTAGTGCCGGGTTCCCCAAGTTGCTTGCGTATCCAAGTTTTTGCTTTAAAGAACGCCACTGCACTACCCTCGTACCGTTAAGTACTTTCCCGGCCTGCATAAAATAGCCATTCGAAAACGCAAATATGTACTTAAATGCAATGTTTAACTATCAGTGTTTCATAGAATTAGTGTTGGTATAAAAGGAATGATTGCACGACATCAGACAAGAAGCCCTATTTTTAACATGGTCAGGCGATTGAGTTGAAGCATGAGAGCGGTCGCAGAATGCTTCAGGCATTTCCACGTATAAAACTAACAATTGTCGTGTGCAGTCTTAGGTCTGAATGAATTAAAGTCGTAGCATCGGACCCTTTTAAAATTTTGTGCGGAAAAATATATTACACATGCTAAACATTCCTTTAGGCCACCATTACTTTTCGGAGCGGAGAGTAGGGGCAAGAGGGGGGGGGGGGGGGTACTTTCTTGTGGGAAAAGAGAAAAGAAATCCACCCCGCTCCCACTCGCCACACAGCGACAGCCGACAATGAAAACAAAGCAGTCCAGAAGGCAATTCGTTCATGTGCAATCTGCATGAACAACTCTGCATTTTTGCCGGGCAAACTCATTGAATGTAGTGTATAGATTGTTAGGATCATTGCATGGCCTAAGAACAATTGAACGAAGCGTGATAAAAGCAACCCTTACCATGACTGTCATCGCAGCCATGATTGCTAACGTGCCGCCAGGCCAACTGATTGCCATGATGGGGTCTCGTCTCGCATTAAAACTTCATCGGGGGGGGGGGGGGGGGGTTGTAGGATGCTGAGTGTAGATAACACATCAAGATATCGATCTATGCGTGGGCATACTATGACCCGAGATAATTTTTCTCCTCAGTCGATTCTGCACAAACAACTTCTGCCAGAATATATATGGTGCTGGAGCGGCTTGTAGTCGCTGATCAGTATGCATGCTGGTCCGGGGAACGGAACGTCGGCTCCTTGTTGGACACCGACGGACTGCCTCCCGATCCGAACCTGTAGTGGCTGCGATGGAAGCACAACGAGCTGCGTTACGAAGAAGCGAAGCCAGTTAGGGCGCCCCATTGCTAACGTGCCGCCGGGCCCGCAGAATCAACCCTACGTGACAACCAGCTTATCCAACCAATCCACCGAGGCCCTCGCACAAGTTATCCTTTTTTTTTAACGCGATAGCGTTAAAGAGCTCGTTGAGCAGAAATTCCGGCGTCGGCGGCGGCGTCGTTGGTTGTGAGCGAAAAATCATCATCTTGTCCGTGACCGAAAAATCGAGAAAGATGCAAATAAAATAAATTATAAAAATTTCGGGTCCGAATGAGGATCGAACCCAGGCCGTCTGCGTGGCAAGCAGGTGTTCTACCACACAGCCACGCTTCTGCTTGGGTTTATATTGAAAATAACTTCCTCTGCTTGGAGATGAAGTGAAAATAACACTCATGCTTTGCAAACACACGCGTCCTGTATACAGGCGCCACAATACAGCATGTAATATCGCAGTACTATCTCGTGGTACAAGCGTACATTGCCATCGGGCGTTAGAAGATGTGAATATCATAACGACATTGTGGGTCAAAGCCGTCCACCCACTACAACAGGCACACACGTTACTGCGCGTAACGTGTGTGCCTGTTCTTTAAAGACCCCGTAGTGGGGGGCATAGCAAGTTCGAAAACATTTCCCGCATTTCCCGCGCATAATTGCTCGTGGTTTAAAGCATGCTGCCCATTACATAGTAAGCACTATGTGATTGAAGTACGCACTAGTAACAGGATATCGCTATCGCGTTCAACTCTTAAAGGCGAAGCTTAAAAGGGTCCCCCCAATTTTTTTTTCACTGCGACACACTTGTCCCTTAAGGCATAATATTTTGACTGTATATGTGTATTAAATGTGCGCCGCTGTGCCGGTATTGTGTATGAAGTGAAGCAGTGTCTTGTAGAATCTGTTGCCATGTATCCAGTGGCCATAACTGATCGTATCACAGTAGCGAAGGCCGGCTTACAGAATGTGACGGGAGTGTTCTGACATCAACCCGGCATGTCCATATAAGATGGTATGCATCTGCTTCGCACAAGTTATCCATACGCTGCCACGTGCTCACGCCACCACATTTTATGCAGTCTTTCTGCGCACCGTCCGAGTCCGGAATGGCGAACGAAGTAGCAGTCATCCGCGATTTCGCACGCTTCGAAACTATCATTCAGGACGCAGACTCAGCCGCATCATAATCAACACCTCCATTGAAACCGCCATTTTTGTTGCCAACCCAAACGGGACCTCTGAGAAAAAAAAGAAAAAGAAAAAAAAGTCACAGTTTCGCCGCAAGGGCGAAGCAATGAATGCGATAGCAACAAATTGGCATTTCACTCGAAGAACGGCAAGCAGATCGAAACTTGGAGCGCGCTGCTCAAGCGCAAAGGAAGCACGAAACATACGCACAGGTATACACAGGACGAGCGCGAACTAACAAGTGTCACAGTTGTTACTTCACTGTGTTTGAACAGCGCGCTTGTTTCGGAAACGGGGTCTCTGCAGGGAGCGAAGCGACCTTTGTGCGCTCTGTAACCTAAACGCAATCTTCCCGGCGAAAGCACATGACGTAAAACTGCCCCCCCCCCTCCCCTCCCAATGATAAGCGCGCGCGCGCGCCCGGGCAAAGCGACTACGCCCTGCAGACCAAAGTGCAAGGCGAGCCAGCGCATCGCAACGAGTGGGGCCTCCGAGCACGCACTTTGCGCCATCTCGCTGGTTTGTTGGTAAGGCAGAGAACACGCTGATATTCCCCCCGAGATCGGCGTACTGCCAGCAGTGAATGGTGTATATAAATAGCTCGTCGTTAGTAGGCAGAGGGACGTGCGCTTCTGTGGCCTGGCGGTTAGCGCTGTGGAGCGAGAGGTCGCCCGTTCGATTCCGCGCGTCGGAAAATACTTTTCTGAATTATTTTTCTTCGTGGCTTTCATATGTATACATATACATATACGGGTCATGACGGCGACGCCAACTCCGACGCCGACAGCGAAAAGCAGCCGAGAGTGTCCATATAATTGCTATCGCAATAAACATGTTACGCGGTAGACTTGCAGTACACTGCCGCCGACTGTCATGACCATACACACACGTGTGAAAGAATTTGTTGAGCCTTGTTTTGGCGTTTTGGAATGTCTGAAATCACTCCGTTTGTTGAGGCGAATACCTTAGATTCCCTCATCAGACGCGAATAGTGGCCGTCAGCGTCGGCGGCTTCCACACGAGTGATGCAAAAAATCATCATCATGTGATGACGTTCGTCCCACACCAGACCTGGAGCACATGATGACTACATTAAAGGATGGTTCATCACGACGTCACAATTTGTGGTGTCATCATGACGTCATCGTGACATCGCATCATGTGACGTGTTATTATGACGTCATCACATGACATCGTCGCTTGGTCAACGGTGGCCCGATCACGGAGACACTGCAAAACCATTTGAGGCGCACAAAGCACCCAATTCCTCCGATGCAGGAGTCAAGGCGAAACCATGTTGGGTGCGGAGAGCTTTGGGGCGGGATCAATACAACCGACTGAGAAGAAAAAGAGGAAGATGGTTTTCGCCTTTCAGTCGTCTTAAGCAAATGCATAAGGGACCGACCGTGCGGATTTTTCGTTCGTTTGTTTGTTTGTTTGTTTGTTTGTTTGTTTGTTTGTTTGTTTGTTTGTTTGTTTGTTTGTTTGTTTGTTGAGTGGGGGAGAGAAAAAGCCTCAGTTAAATTTTAAATTTAATGAAACCTCCTGGTTAATTGAACTCAACGCAATAGCGACGCAGAAAAGCTATTTCCATATGCAAACTCACACACGCACGCACGCACACACACACGCACATACACACGCACGCACGCACACGCACACGCATCTTAAGAAATGATGGTTGTCGCAATTTTTAATGCAACGTCTGCATCTTGCTGCACCTGCTGTTGAAATGGGTGACCGAAATGCGTGGCCCACGCAGTTTATCCAGTCACTTGCCCAACTTCCATGCCATGCAATATTACCGGAATTCTGGCTCGTCATGTATCTCGCTCGTGCAGAATTCTTCGTGCTTATCAATGTTTTTGCGGTATTCTTTCACTGATTGTGCAAATCAACCCTCAGCCTGTGAAATAGTTAAGGTATTGGACAAGTGTGCTGATAATTTCCATGTCAGATTTCTCTCCTTAATATTTTTTTCTTCATCTCACTGTTTCAACACCGAAAACACATTCACATGTCGCTTATCAAATCATGGCGTCTTTTTCCAATGATGTCTTGATATCAGTGTAACTTTCTCTCATAAACAAATGAGTATATCAATTACCCTCTACGATTTTCTTGCGCGCGATAACCCCGCATTACTTAATTGAGCATAGTACGATACATTTTATGTGATGTAATATGACACACCGTAACGTCATCATAACATTCCTCTATCACTGGTGCTCAGCGTAGTGCAGTGACATATATTTTTCAATTCTCAATTGAATTTTATTGTCCATTCTTCCGCCTTCGTGACGTTTCATTTACTTTGCTGTCAAATGAATTTTTCCGCATCACAGATAGTAGTTGCGCGCATGAGATGTTCGTGCTTGCACCTTGGGGGGATGGGTTAAACATTGGTTATGTAGTGCGAGTTTCTTTCACTCCAAGGCACTGTGAAAACATCTCGTTGGTTCTATTTTTGCTATGCGCGCTTTTTCTTCATTTCAGCTACAATTCGGACTCAGTAAACTTTTCAGCACCCGAACTTCTATATTACTACCAGCCTTTTTTTTTTTCATATTCGGCGAATAGAAAATAAGGTATTCATTACTGCATCACTTTTTCGACAAATGTTTCCTAATTGTGCTTCCGCGAACTGCATTCTTCTTGTCATTGACTTCATCATCGAACTTATTTTAGACGTAGGGCGAACTAAAGTATCATCGTACTAGTTAATGGACTCCAATTTTTGTACCAATCGGAATAGCAGTAGTCTCGTATCTGATGACTAACTTATTTTAATTTTATTTAAAATAGAATTGCCATCACATACGATCTCATGAGTGACGTTTATTGATTTTAAAGTTTAAGTCTATGGTTATAAAAAACGTCATTTTTTTTTCATGTTGAACGTCATTTTTTTTTTCATATTTCTTTGCTTTCCGTTCCTCGCTGTTACGCCTTTCCTTCAGCACTACCGTGATTGCTCTGCAGACCCTTTCAATATGCACTTTAACCAACTAGCCCAAATAGCCGTTCTTCTTCAGTCATTTTTTTTGCTGAACGGAAACTCTAAAATAGTCCCCATTATTTCTGTAAACGCTTAGGGCAACATTATCTCTGTATTAAAATAAATATAAGCACGAATGCTATTTCCTTGTTTAACTTACGCCACATATTTCGAGATATTTCGTTTTCACGACTTCTGCAAATGTGAATGACGTTTTGTTCGCAGTTGCAATTCGTACGTTGTTTCCAACAACTTTCACTATTTCTTTTTTTTTTCTTTTTTCTTTTTTTTCTTTTTTTTTTTTGATGTCGCCATGAAAACCACGTCTGTTTTATTTTTTATTTTACTTAATCCACTACTTATGGTATGACTCGTGTACTTTGTAAAAAGCTTTACTAATATTAATACACTGCGTTACTTTATTTGAGTAAAAATACTATAGCGCACGGCATTGATAACGTGTGTTTCCGGCGGCTGAATTGGATTGTGTCTTGAGCTTTTCGAGCGAACAGCAGCTTCCCTGTACACCGAGTGATGTTGCGGCGCAGGCGAATGTCCAGAGCGCAGGAGACGTCGCTTAACCCAATCCGTGCTTTGCGCGGGTGATCGCGTGCACTCAAATGATGGTAATCTTTTTCCGCGAGGGTTAGATGTGGGCAGAGGACGCCGGAAATGCACTTAGATTCGCATCATTCTCGGCGTACACGCCGCACTGAAGTCGCGTCGGAAAATACGCGATTCAAAGCAGCCGCTCTCCTCTGACAGGCGTATCCGCGCATTCGCCGAACGTGACAGCGCCTCCAGATCTGTGCCTTTGACAGCATTACCGTCCTTATCCGCGACTGTTCCCTCCGATAACGCATTTATAATGCCCGCGCTTTATGCCTACAAAGAGTAACGCGCCTCGCCGGTTCTCCTTTGAACAACCGAACCTCGGGCTCAGGCTCCGTGACTTTGGGACTTTTTTTTTACGAATGGATGCGAATAAGGGCGGAGGCTGAGGAACTCTCGCTAAAACATAATATCACCTCCCGTTTGCACACGCGCTCAAAAGTCAAGAGCCGCGCGAGAAAAAATAAAAAGAAAAAGCAACTGGAAACTTGGGAGTTACAGCAGCGGCAAAGATGAAGTTTTTTTTTTCTTTTTTTTTTCCTCTCCCGGAGTGAAGCGTAAACACGAACAATAAAGGTAAAACGGTTAGATTGAAAATCTGACTCAGCATCGGAATGCAAATGAGATTTTTGTACGTCTTGCCACCGCTCGCCCAAGAGACGGAGCGTGCGGAAAGGGGCCCACCGGCAAACAAAGTCAACAGCAAGGCTAGCCGTGTGTAAGAACCAGGTAAGGGCAAGAAATAACGTACGGCGAGAGCAAATGTAAAGCGGAATACTTTCCCCGTCGTGTTAATCCTGCTCAGTTCTTTTTTTTTTTTTTTTTTTTTTTTTTTTTTTTTTTTTTTTTTTCGCTTTTTTTTTTTCGCGACGGGGTTCCTTGAAAGACAGG
This sequence comes from Rhipicephalus appendiculatus, assembly GCA_030522465.1. Lineage (NCBI taxonomy): Eukaryota > Metazoa > Arthropoda > Arachnida > Ixodida > Ixodidae > Rhipicephalus > Rhipicephalus appendiculatus. The sequence goes on along the minus strand of JALIZH010032990.1, from coordinate 3,548,601 downwards.
AGGAATGTGCTCTCGTCCAGTCTTCATTAAATGTCCGGCTAAAAATCGACAAAGCAAGAAACCACCTGTAGTAACGAAGCGCTCGTTAGGTTAGGCTTTTTCGGAAGATTGATGGCGACACTGGACTCGCAGACACTCCCTGTTTCTACACATTAGTTATTGATAGATCAATTTTTGTTTCTACAGAAAAAAAAAAGAAATAAAGGTAGCCGTAATACCTTCACTGACGACACGTGTCGACCCTAATTCAATAGATTTTCGAAAAGATGCGTTTGACAGGAATCGCCCTGTTGAAAATAGCAGTTAGAGAGTTTGGTTAGCAAAGAGAGACAGAGAAAGCGATAATTTGGGTCGAGATCCAGTTCTGGCTGAAACAGCTGCATAAAGATACGAATGCTTACACTAATTCCCGAGCTATTTTAAACTATTTTCCGTTTATAGTATCCAAGCGATGCCTCGAAAATGTAAAAAATTGGTGTTTTTCTTGTTTGTTTTTTTTTCCTTATGCGTCCTGTGAGCTGCAGAATAGAGAATTAGGATACGTTACTTTACTGCGGAATCATCAGTGGTAAGCTGTTTTCTTTAATTCTCGAGTATATATAATTTTCCGGTATTTTGACAGGAACATGGTGAGAACTTCTTCGACGCGAAACTTGTCTCACCCCAAATACTAATCTCATCCCACTGTCCGCCAATCGACTTGTCAGCGTCTAGGTCGCTTTTGGAGAAAGCATGACAAGATGGCGACTCTTCCTGCTTGGAAAATATGATCGCAAAGGCAATGCAAGCGGCCGTTCTTGCATTGCGGCCATTGCCTGAATATGCGGACTTCAACACGCAATTACAAGAGGTTCAGGTCATCGGCCGGAGGACGTCCGGTGTATACAGATCTGAGGCGAGGCAGGCTGCGATTGTGTCTTTCCTCGCGAACCAATTTACCTTTTTCTGCTCATGTCTTTTCTTTCTTTCCTCTATAAATCCATTTTCTTATCCTCCCCCTTGCCTGGGATATCTTTCTGTCTATTAGTTCAAGAAAAGCTAGAAAGTATTAGCGCATTAAAGAAACAGTATGAAACAATTATTAAGCTGATTATCCTCTTTAGCTCTCCATTATCTGGATTGATTGATTGATTGATTGATTGATTGATTGATTGATTGATTGATTGATTGATTGATTGATTGATTGATTGATTGATTGATTGATTGATTGATTGATTGATTGATTGATTGATTGATTGATTGATTGATTGATTGATTGATTGATTGATTGATTGATCGAAACGAAAATAGGCAAATTAAGAAACATACGAGCACACGCGAAATATAGCGCCTCAGTTCTGCAATATATTGCGAGTTCTGGGCATAAAGTTATTCTCCGTTCTTTTTCTTCTGTTTTTCTGTTGGAGACCTCGCGAGAAACAAACGCGTCCGGGAGCACTTACTGGTGTTAGCTGAGACATGCAGCGAACACAATAAAGCGTCGACTGGCGTCGGCCCCGACTTATCGATCCAAATCGAAGAGGCTAAAAACAAAATTATCCTACTAAGTTACGCTTCAATGGCTGCGGCTTTTTTAAGGAATTCAACGAATACTGACACGAAAAATAAAGGAAAGACAACCAGTCTGAAATAAAGGAGAGACGCGCAAAGACGTGGCAGCAGAGCAGGCAGGGCGTGCAGATCGGAGGCCGTCATAAAGAACGCGAGCAGAGGTGGCGTCAAAAAAAGTTTCCGGTGCACACTTGAGGAGCGCGTCCACTCCCCCCCGCAGTGGGTCTTTCCCTGTTCCGTTTGCTTGGTCGTTTGCTCGCGTCCCGGGGCGAGTCTAATGCCCGTGGTGGAGACGCAGCGAGGAAGAGTGATGGTGATGAACTCGACAACAAGGATAAACGTCAGGTGAAGCGTAAGAACGGGGCGGCCGGCGAAACAGCGCGGCTCCGGATCGCCGGCTTCGCGGGCCGCAACTCTTCGTACCCTTCTACCAGGGCGCGTTGTTTGTTGTTTTCCACATAAATTCGCTCTCAATCTTTGGCCTATCTTGAAGGAACGACGAGGGAAAAGGGGCACGAGTAGGGGAGAAAAATACGTTCTCGAATTGAACAACAACAAAAAAGTAAAGCACCTCAGGTCCTGGCGGGAGCGGCGTACGGAGCGGAAAATAGGCCGTAAAGACGTCAGGGGGCGTGGAACCGCTGTATAAATATCTACACATAAACGCCTTCAAAGGACCCAGCTCTAACGCTGCTGCCACCCGCAGTGGCGGTGGTGCTCTTTCCTATACGGGAGTTCAGCGAGGGGTACGGGAGAGGAAGGGAGGCCAGAGATATTTGGCAAGAACCAACCAATTAACTCGTCTGTCGGTCTCGCAGATCCATCAAGGCTCCGCCGGGCTCCCTAGTCAAAGCGCAGCCGCAAACCGCCAGCTTGCCGACGGCTCCGTCGCTGCCACCACCACGGTAAGAGGGGAGGGGCAGCACGCGGAAAATGACACCGATAACTTTGTATATGTATTAGTCATAGAACGCAGCCATTAAAAACGGCTCTATATTCATTTTATATTTATTCTAGAAGAAAAATACTAGCAGTTTCAGCCCGTCATGCGACGCAGAAGCCTGATCAAATCTTGCGCGCTATAAGTCTTGCGCTATTTCGTGCCGTATCGGCTAGAGTTAACATTCGCCAACGCGCACGCGCAATCCGCTTTTATTTCTGCGCACAATGGAGTAGCGGAGAGATACAGCCTCCATTGTTTCTTTTTGGTTTTCTTTTCCACACTAGCTTTCCTACACTACTTTTCTCTTCTACGTTCTTTGATCTCGACTATGGTTTATAGAAAAACTGCAAAGGTAGACTGTGGCGTCGGCCATTCATTTCGACATCTACTGGCCAAGGGGACAGGCACAGTATACTCCATGCACGCGCAGTGTTCTTTACGACACAGTGAGTTAACTGATGAGAGGCAGATACTTCGACCGACAATCTCTCTTTGGTCTTAAAGTCCTAACGACGACCATTTATTTATTTATTTATTTATTTATTTATTTATTTATTTATTTATTTATACAATATTGTCAAAGATTATGCTGGTATTCTTGCGACAGACAGCGCCTGGAATTAAAGCTAATGAGCTTACAACTACTATCACTGAAATATTAGTGGCTAATTATTTAAAAGAATGAAGCTGTTTCACTCGCGGTGTTTTCACGCGCTTATGCGCGCATTGAGACTACTTCTTTTCCATGTGAACTACATGGGCTTAGAAAAATATGCATCACGGCGTTAGGCGGACCTGCCTACTCGAAAACTTCTTTTATCATGAGAGCGTTTCGCTTTCGGCCAGCGCTTGAGTATCTGCCACTCGTCACACCGACCAACGCTTTCGCCGCGGCAATGATCAGTCGTGATAAGCAGTTATGTAAGAGAAGTAGTCGCTTTTAATTTTTCCTATAAAGAGAACCTTTTAGAACAAAAGCCGATGAGGAAACCATTCCCAAAGCGTCGAGCCAATCACTTCACTATCTCATGGTCAGCAAAATTTGCCCCGGTTGAACGCCGTAAAACGTAGTTTGCTCTGCTTACTTTGGCAAAGGATAAAAGTACTGGTTTACAAAGACCTAACTTTATTGCATGCCTTAGTTTAGGCAAGGGCGACGAGAAGGTTACACGCGTCCACCACACGTCACGACAAGGGAGCTAGCGTGTTGCACTACAAAGGCAACACACACAGACGCTGCTCGGTGCCATCGGCGCTCTAGTCGCGAACGCGCAGTCAACTTGGATGCAGCCAGCGCCTGTGGCGGTAGCGGCACGAAAGACTCACTTTGAGCCGCTGCTCTTTTTCGCAAACGCGCCGCACTATTGTTTCGTTGAAGCTCTTTCGCCGGCGTTGACCTCGACTGTGCTTGAAGGTCAGATTCGCGCAACGAGGAGTTTTCTGGGTTTGTACCGGGAAGAGTAGGGCTATAGCACGGAAACTTCGTCAAACTTGCCCGAATTTTGCAGAGACATTACACAAACGCGGTATTTATGGGCCGTGCACGGAACTAGCGCGCAGGCTCCGCACAGGCTTTTTCTCTGGAACTGCCAGGAAGGCACTTTAGAGAGATAATAATAACTGTTGAGGTTTTACGTCCCAATACCACGATGCTATTATGGGAGACGCTGTAGCGGAGTGCTCCGGAAATTTCGACCTCCTGAGGTTCTGTAACGTGCCCCTAAATCTATGCACGCAGGCATCTAGCATTTTCCCCTCCACCGAAATGAGGCCGCTGTGGCCCTGGTTAAATCCCGCGACCCGCGAGTCAACGGTCAAGCACCATAGCCACTAGACTAACATGGCAGGTAGCACTCTAGAGGAAAAGCTTTTCTTTTAGTATCTGTAGCAACCGAAAAAAGCGTTAGTTTACGAAACTGTGCAAGTCAGATGACTTTCCCAAAAACTATTTAGAATATTTCTCCTTGAGTTCATTTAGCCATCGTAGGGTATCTCTGCTAACGTTGCGTATAAACTGCGGACCGATGTGCACCTGACGATCTCCCGCCTGTCTCATGATTTTTTATTCGATGCAGTTTCTTGAGTTTCTTAAAAGACAAAAAAAAAAAGGTGAAAAGTGCGTATTAAACACCCTATAGCACTTCTCAAAATATGGACCAGAGGCGCTCAGGCAGAGCGATTGCCGGGCAGGCCTGCTGGGCTAACCACGCCTGCAACAACCACCATCGTCTCCAACACCAACACTTCCGATGGGGAAATTGCTGGGAACACTGCTGGGGAACAAACTTCTGGAAGTGGGGAAAGGCGGCAAATATAAGAGCAACAATTATTGGCCGACAAAGGTGCCAAGACCAGTGAATTGGCTCGAAAAGTCTGCGTAAAGTGTACAGCATTGAGAAAATCATGAAATTTTCTCCTACTTGAGTTATCATTACCGCTGGCGACACCGCTCCTTTCACTCAGTCGGCTAGTTACAAAAGCCGTGTGAAATTCGCAGCAGACTGGAGGTTACGGAGACGCTCGCAAGCACGCAGAGAGCACCTCGTTTCTCATTGTCGTCGTACAAACAGCATCAAAGCAGCCGGTAGAGTTAGTGTTTCAGACTCGCCAAGTCTAAGTAGCTGGTGTGCTTTATTGAATGCAAGAGAAAGAAATCAAACGCAGTGACAATAAGAGGAGAGATGTGTGCACAGAAAGTAAAGACGCCGTGTGAAGCGGCATCGGGCTTTCTCTGTCTCTCCGGCAATGTTTGTTTTTGGGGCCAAGCCGATGAGAGGCCCTTGGCACCTTCCATTTTTGGTCGCGCCGGGTACTGTTTGCGGAACAAAGTCGCAGGAGCGAAACACTGCCGTCGAGAGAGCATTTGTCAATACGCGCGCGCACGGCGAGCGCCGCTGTGACGGGCGCATTCCCGGTCTGCGCGCTTTCCAGCGCCCGCTGCTGGCGGGGTGCGGCCGCGGGGGCGGAAGGCAAACAGGCCAGCCAGCAGCTCTGCTCCGAATCAGACGACAGTTGGTTAGTTGGCTTCTCCCACTTCCGGTCTCCTTATACATAATTCTTCGTTTTACTTCCGGCTCACATGGCGCCCGCCAAAAGAGGGGTACGAAAACTAGGGAGGGGGGGTTCAAACCTTTCAGTCTTCCTTCGCGCACTTTGTTTTACGACCAGCACTTCTGACTGTTTTGTGTCGCGCATAAGCTTCTTTATTTTTTTTTACCACCTACTTGTAACGTGTGTCACTGTTTTTTTTATTTTTTCGAGTATTGTTCTTTCTTCTTTTTTTTTTATCAAATACTCAGGCGACTCCGGCGTTCAAGTGGGCTTTTTACCAAGTGTTAACCCGGGTTCCATCCCTTCCCTTCAACTTTGTCATTTTTTAGCGTTTCTGTCTTTCATTCATTTCTATTTGTCAATACTTCTTCGCACCTTCTACTGCAGTGCGCTTTCGTTACGGCGAAGAAAAAAAAAGTTAAAAAAAAGAACAAGGGAAGCGGAGGAGAGGGGACGAAGGAGACGGCGGGGTGCTCCTTGTTGACACACTGCGACCCTCACACGGCCATTGCGTTTTTCCCGACTGTGATCAGTATTCTGTAAAACCTTTTAACGAACGGACTCCTTCTGCTGGCGAGCTTTCCTTCTTTTTTTTTTCTATTTTATAGGAACAGTGTGTTCGTTTCGAACGCCTCTGCTACCCTTAGGTCTCCGCTGGAGCTTCTCAAATTTCCAGGAATGCGTCGCGCTTAACAAGACGAATATGAACCTCTCTCTCTCTTCCTGTTTCCTTTCTCTGGTGCGTGAATATAGCATTCCCTTGTTGTGCCACCCGAAGTTGACATGTTCAGGTTTCGAAAGCTGAAAGCGTCGTATTACGGACAAACATTTGATTCTCACCGGTAATGATGTCGGGTTTTAAAAACACGATAAACTCTCAGCAGGCGTTGCGCGCGCGTCATATTTGAAGTTAAAAAAAAAATCGTGCGTCTTCACTTTCAGGATGATAATAAAGAACGGAATCTCTATTTCTTTCTTGTTTCTTTAAGAATCAAGACTGCGAACGCTGTCGAAAGTATTGATGACGTGTATTTTGATGATACGGAACGGATAATGGAAGGAAATGCCAACTCCCGGTCGTGCTTCCCAACGTTTGTTTCACTGCATGACAGGAGTGCGAGTGGTAGCTGCATGACACTCGGCGCAAGACGCCGAAGGAACCTAACGGTGCGCTCTTCCTTCCTTTGTCAGATAGAAGTAAATAAGTACACCTGTGCGGTCTCTTATATTTTTGAAGATTTTGTGCCGCAGAATTGAGAAAATGCAGTTCCCTTTGACGTGCGCAAAGACGGGGGCCCGTTCCGTACTCTCCATTATAGCGCCAGCAGTTTAAAGCTTTAAAGGGGCTCTGCAACACTTTTCCAAGTAGCTATCGAATGGCTTCATTAAATAAGTCTATTCCATCACGAATCGACCGCCGCAAAAATTTTTGGAATCCGTCAAGAGCAAGCGGAGTTACAGAGATTTGCCGCACGCTGTAATTGCTTTCTCTCTTCTCTCGTCCCGACGAGCGCGCTGGAAGCTAAGCAGGGAGGGGATGGCACGGAGGAAAGAAGCTACGTCACGCGCGCGTCATGACCTTGAGCACTTTTTCAATTTTTTTTTCTTCGAACGTGTGGCTTACATTCCGTGTGATCGCGAGTGCGCTCACGGGCACGTGGCGGCCTCCCGCGGTGGCATCGGTAAATATGCTGCTCACGATGCTCAAATCAGCCAATGGCCGGGAATTTGGTTATATGGCGCGGTCATTTGGGTATGTGGCATCATTTGTAGAAAGAAGAGGGAACGATTTCTAGCTTTGAAGATTATTGTAAATTCGAGGCCGCGTGCTGCGCTGTAATGTTCGGGTCACCTGTTCTCAGGACCATCGACTACCTATATCAACAGCGTTTTTTTACCATGCTGAAAAACTTTTGCAGGGGCCCGTTGAGCAAGTTTGTATTCCAAACACACACACACACACACGAACGCAAATGCATGCACACAGAAACAAGCGATGTTTTTAATAAAAATTGAAGGACACTTTGTACATTCCAAAGTGTGTTCGGCGAAAGCTTGTCGCCATTCGACTGACTATGCCATGTCTTTTTTTTCTTTTACACTCAGTGGGATGGCACACAAACGGAATGTGTGCGTGTTTTCTTTTTTTAATTTTTTACCGCGAATCGCAGCGAGACACGAGACTAAACTGCCTCCGTTCGCATGCGTTCGTATTTTCTCGCGCTTTGCGCATCGTGCAGACGCCATCCGCGTTCCAGCGCTTAAATTGACGGACACTTTGTAAATTCCAAAGTGTGTTCCGCGAACGCCTGTGTCCATTGAGACGGGGTCGGTCAAAACGGAACGCGATGCGCGCGTCTCCCTCCTTGCATGATTGGAAACGCTGGGCACAGCGACGCTACGCAAGCAAAGCGCGAGCGCTGTACAGTCCGACGCGACCGGCGTCCGTTTGCGCGGCCCGGCGGCCACCTGGCACCGTGCCAGGGCTCGGACGGACGGAAGGACGGACGGACGGGCGGACGGCGGACGTGAGCACGAGACATTAAAGGTTTTCGCCTTAATAATTTCCAGTTTCCCTGTTGAACATCTACCTTGACACACCGTACTGTGTTATTATGCTCCTGGTGGTGTCATACCAGTGGGTGATTGTGCAATCTTGACATTATAGATAACCAACAAGTTATTGTATCTACAGTTTTAAATAGTTTGGTCATGCATAGACTTGGTTACATTTTCAGAAGCTACTTCGATCTTTCACCTAACTCCCCCTGTTTATTTTTTTTAGACCATGTAATTTTTTTCAACCAGCACGTAACACGAAGGTGCCACGTGGGTTTGCGATTACTGGTCTGAGATAAACGGAGAACGACTTTAGCGCGGACTCTGCGACTTCACCGTTCGTGAAAGAGAACGACACAAAACTAGTAGAAGTCTTTTTTTTTAATTTAAACCAACATCCCATACCGGCAGAATTCTTCTTCATGCGCTTTTATTTTATGCTGAAGTTTGGTTTACTTCTCGAGAAACTCCACCAGAGCTGTGGCAAGCACCATCTGTTTTAGAAAGAAAAAAACGAAAGGAGCAGTGTGCTAAAAACACGTTCGTTGCAGTCGCAAAGACTAGCGTCGATGGTGCTATCAAGGAGGCTTGCGCGCTTTCTATAAGTCCTCTGGAACCTCTATATAATTGTAGCAGGTTGACGCTGGTAACGGAAACACCGCTACATGCATCTGACAGGGTCGCAGTATGTTGCAAATTTTGGATCAAAATGTGCAGACTAATGCGACTGTTCGTTCTTGCGTCAATCATTTTGGTACGAAATGTACAAAATTTTCATTCCTTTTATCGCTTATATCGCTTTTATCAGTGTCATCGCATTGGCACCATACTCCTACTACATCGCTATCCCCACGATTACACGATTATTGGTTGGAGCCTTGACGCGAATGATATCTGTGCATATCCAAGAGTTCACGCTTTTGTCGGTGCACATGCTTGAGGGTCTTAAAGGGCATCTAAATCACAGCGAGTTCAAAGGCGAGACAGTAGACACTTTTAGTTGGGCGTACGCAACAAGCCCTACGTACGCAGCACGATACGTTGCGTACGCTGCAAGCGAACCGCTCAGCAACACTTTTAGGTTACCGTATCGACCGTACCGGGATGCGTTTCGTTCAACTAGGTGTATCACATGTGAAATGAAACAGCTTTCGAGTGCTTCTTAGCGCCATCTTGCGGTAGCGGCCGTTATAACGGCCACTGGCATCCAAGTCAAGCTGAATCATTGGATCCACGTTTTTACGTTCTGTGCCATCTTGCAATCTGGCTGCTCTTTCATTCGAGCTCTCGCGATAGTGTCACGTAGCTAGCGCTACGTCTCGTTACGTTTGCGTGCGCCGGATTTTTTTTTTTCAGGCGTACGCACGCATCCGTGGAATAGATACGTTACGTACTGCGCATGCGCACTTCTCTCCCGTAGCCATGCTGCGTACGCAGGCTCGTTACGTACGCTAAACTAAAAGTGTCTAGTAGCGAGTTTTAGTATAGCGGGAAATGCTTAAGTATATATAGCGTTAGCGTGCGTCTCAGCGCTTACGCTAAAACGGAACGCGCGGCATGCCAACTGCTGTGCTTTTAGTACAGCGAAAGGCATTCCCGCTAACGCTAACGCAAGCACCTACTACGGCGCCATCTAGTTATAAAAACACTAAATGCACAGTAAAAGCTCAAGTGCGCCACTAAATCGAGCTGATCAGAAGTCACCGCTGCTGCGTCGCCATGCCGCGTTTAGTTCAGTGTTGCGTGCTTTCTTTCGACATATACCGCAAATGAGCATTCCTCAAGACCCCTATTATACCTGTCTCAGCTTGACTTGTGGCCGCATTTGCCTTATACTGGAAACAGGCGAATTAATACATGCGTCGCCAATCTCTGCGCAGCTACGGAAAATATGAGCGAACCTTGTAAACAAATTTTGTTAAGCCTTCTTCACGGCAAATCGACTGTGCATCTCAAAAACTGAGCTATTTTATCGGCAGCATACGGCTGGCGAAGCCTCATTACTCGAATCTAAATCAAATACGAGCATTATTTGAGAATGAATGAGTTTAATAATGCAGGTCCACGACTAGAAAGATTCGAAGTGGACGGCTTTCGCTTCAACAGGCACCGCCATCTTGCCCTACGTACGGGATCTCTTGCGCGCGTTAGCGTTGAACGCTATATTCGAGAAATAGCGTTCGTACGTAAGAGCTCGGGCTACGTTTACGTTCTGCACATGCTCAGTTTGGAGCACGCAACGCTAACGCTAACGCTGAATCCTTGCGTTTGCTGTTTCCCGCTATACTAAAACTCGATAGTAGTTCCTTTCTCGCATTCACTACCCTTCCTACAAGCGCTATCTCCTCCTCGCCACTTATTTCTTCATAAAACACGTGGAATGTCAGCAATAAGCGTTTAGACAGTCAGGATTTCGCGCTTTTCGACTACACACTGCTATCTCCGTTCGCGCAGTCGCAAACGCAGAAAAAGAAGTGACATCAGTTTATCGCGCACGATAGTCATGCGAGATAAGGCAGAACGGGCATGCGACTGCATAGCGAAGCAGGGTAGAAGACAATTCACAACAGATATATCCCGTATATCGATTAATCGAGAGCTTATTTCATCCTGACGTCACGTGAACAAACTGCTGGCGTCGTGAATTGTGCCGCAAAGACAGGAAACGCCGGGAGATAATAACGCGCTCGTTCTTGGTATAATAATAATAATAATAATAATAATAATAATAATAATATTATTATTATTATTAATAATAATAATAATATTATTATTATTATTATTATTATTATTATTATTATTATTATTATTATTATCTAGGGGTTTTACGTCCCAAAACCACGAAATGATTATGAGAGATTCCGTAGTGGAGGGCTCCGGAAAATTTTGACCATCTGGTGTTCTTTAACGTGCACCGACATCGCACAGTATACGGGTCTCTACCATTTCGCCTCCATCGAAATGCGACCGCCGCGGCCGGGATCGAACCCGCGACCTTCGGGTCAGCAGCCGAGCACCGTAGCCACTGTTCCACCGAGGCGGACCGTTCTTGACATGTTCAGCGGTTGTTTAGGGGCCCTTTAAGAAGTTTGAACTCAATTTTCCGTTCACGTATCCCGGTTTCGCCATTCGTGCATATTGGCGAATCAACTAGACACTTAGTCCTAGCTCTTTGTTGTAAACGAAAAAAAAAAAAAACTGATTCAACGCAACGTTGAAGCGGCATCTCTCTCCTTTTTTTTTCCTTTTTTTTTTTTAAATAGGGAAATTGCAACGCGTACGCTGTTAGCCCTCGGTGTCGCATGACGATTGCAATGCGACGATGACGTTTTTCGGGAGTAGAATGTTGGGGAAAGGTGTAAAAAGAGCAATTAGGCTTACACCATATGTAAATACGTGTAAAATTTCTATGCTAATTCTTTCACATTGGCAAACATTCATTCTGAGGGTTCGGGGCTTATAATGGGCACACATACCTAGGGCTTGATCGGGCACGGGCCGCGTAACACATGCCTAGAGGCACATGCCTAGTAGTCTTATTTGCTATCTACTAGGCGAGGATGCGACTACGAACGCAGGAAAAGAAACAAAGAACGTGCCGATTTATGAAAACTACCGATTAATTATTCCCTGTGCACGCTGCAGTTCCCAGGGGACGCTATAGCTACAATGCAGGTCAGTACCAAAAAAAGAGGCCTGCTTCCCATCAGGCGTTGGTCAGTGAAATTGCATCGAATTATCTGATTGATTAAAATGCTCATATATTTTATAGAAATATACATAACGAATACCCTTGATGCATACAGGTAAGAGGCAACGAAATCACTCGACATTTTCACTGGAAATCACAGCCAGTTTCTACCGCACGACATTGAACCATAAGAAGGCACGATTAACTTTTCTGCTTTTTTTTTAATACGTGAAAGTAACCCTGTGCCTATTTGCATCAGAGTTCTCGCCATTTTCAATATGCGCTAAACAGAACACTGTGTATCGACGTTTACAAAGCCTACGCAATTATGACTTCTGATTGCAAGTTTATGTTAGAGCTCTCATAAATAAAAGAGGCATGATTATGCGAACATTGCGCAAAAAATAAAGTGCCAAGTGTAAGTTTGGATTCGGTATGAAGTTGTTTGGGGATGACAAGCATACCGAAAAGCGGGCATAGGACAAGAAGCAATACACATTGCAGCATTGCAAGCAACAGTCGTGCTGGCACAAAAGTATGATTATGAGGTATGTGCAGGTCAAGGCTAGAGATGTCAGTAGGCTCCCTGTCGCGTTTTTTAACGTGTTTATTTTTATTGCTCGAAACACTGAAGGAATATTGTGCACGAAGCCTTGCAAAAATATCGGTGTGCACGAGTTTTCTAACAACTATTTCAGGTTATCAGAAGTTTCTTAGAATTGAAGTTAACTTTAATAAGGGTAGAATCATCATTCATGTGGCTTCATCATGATTATTGTTGGCTTGCCTGCATCTGCTCGTGAAATTGGAGTTTCCTCTTCGCCAGGTCTTGGCACCGAAGTTTTATTATTCAAATGCTAGTAACGCGCTTAATTGCGGTCTTTGTACGCCTAGCGAAGCACTGTACAGCACGGTCACAAACCACCGGTTCAAAGCATCTTCTTCGCGCCCATCCTTTAGCGAGCGCCATCCGGATGCTTTCAAGCTTTTCTTTCTACCCCGTGCGCCTGCATGCTCGTGCTCCACGAGGGACGCGAAGAATTCGCCAGGAATCCGAAACTTTTGTCTCGGCGAAGAGAGCGGCTCGCACAAGGAGAGGCACCACCGAACTCGGACTGCTGGTAGTCTATAATCTGCTGACGGCGGAATCTTCTTCCTCGGAGGCGTCCGAGCGTCCAGGCGGCGACCGCAAGTTGTTCGGCTGGAACGAACGAGTTCAACCCCTTCAGCTGTACTCAGCGTTAACTGGGCACGCTCGGAACGCGGCTATTTCTTCGACCCCAACTCGGACAACCAAGGGTGTACGCGCATCGCTCCGTTCGGGCGCTTTATACATTCGCATATAACTTTCTTTGTGGCATCTTCCTTCTCATGTCAAAGAATGTGCTTAAACTCAGCGCTGCCTGGTTGTGTACATGTATTTGCGTGTGCTGTTCCATTTCGCAGGTTGTTCACTGCGTCCATGTAAGTATATCTATCTATCTATCTATCTATCTATCTATCTATCTATCTATCTATCTATCTATCTATCTATCTATCTATCTATCTATCTATCTATCTATCTATCTATCTATCTATCTATCTATCTATCTATCTATCTATCTATCTACCTACCTATCTATCTCCGGTCCACGTCTATATATGTATCTGTGTGTCACACTGGTCACACTGTCATCACATACAACGTACACCGATATCGTCAATGCTGCAGTTAAATTAAACTGTCTCGTGTCATATTGAAATACGTTTGCACTGCCTATTCTGCAGGCATAGTACGCAGGGGAAAACAGGAATGTCCCGGGCCACGCGGAAAGGAAAACTGAAAAGAGGACAGAGCGTTTCTTTCTTTTCTTTTCTTTTTTTCCGTGTTCAGCACCAACTTGATGCTTCCTTCGTTAGCGAGTGCCGATTCAAGTGCCGCACCTGTCCGCGCGTACAATGTATTCGTAGGCAGTGCTACAGAGGCGAGCACCACTGACAAGGCACCGTGTGACGGCCGCGGCATTCGGGTGCGCGGGTAAGAAAGGAGGAAAAACAAAGGAAGAGAGAGACACGCAAAGAGGGAGTGAGAGTTCCGAGTGTGTGCATGGGAAGAGACCTCCTTCGTGGAGGGACGGGAGAAGGCCCAGGTCTCCCTCTGGCGAACGTGAGTTGAACCCGAGAAAGAGGCGAAAAGGGCCGCATCAGCACCTTTGCAAATGGAGACCCCCTTCCCACTTTCTTCGAGCCCGGAGCCTCGGATGAGGGCTCAGCGGCGAGAGCGAAGCGATGCGCGACGCAGTTGTTGCAGACCGATATAAAAGCGAACAGAGAGCCATCAACAATGACTAAAGATAAAAGCCAGCCAGCGTGCCCCGCACGTACGCACGAACACCGGCGCCTGGCGAGAGGGGTGGGCGAGTAAAGAGCAACACAACGGCGGACGAGCTAATAAAGTTTCATCGGGCTTCCTTCGCTTTACGCTCCCTTTGTTTTGCCTCCAGTGCGTCGACCGCGGCGCGAGAAAAAAAAAGTAGCAAGTGGAGTGTAGAAGTCGAGGGTGGCGGGCTGGTTGCGTTTTTAATAAGCTACCACGAACTGACAGCAGTAGATCGGTGCTCTCCGCCGAGGTGTGAACAGGTGTCCCCAATTAGGCAGTGTCTGCGGCGAAGAATAGAGCGCGGTTGATCAGCGCAGACAAGAGTTGCCGCTCAGCACCTCGTGCAACGGTTTTCTTCTTGCTTCCCGCCGTTTTCTTTCCTTTCTACGCATGTAGTCTTGTTCGTTTTTCTTTTCTTACTACCCTACGCAGCTGTAGTTAACGGGCTGATGGGTTTCGAGAAGACTGCTCCTAACTCTCGAGCAGCGGCACTTCCCATTAAGGGTGGGATGATATCTCTTGTTTCATTTGTTCAGTGGCGAGCGCAATTGTAAAGGTGGGATAACTTCAACTCATTCATTTCTACTGGGTGCAGAAAGTTTAGACTGTGCTTCGCTCGTTAATCAGCAGAGAAGGTGGTCATGTTTCCATCTTCACTTAGCAGCATCTTTTTCTTTTACTTTTTTTCTTTTTTTTTGTCTGTGCTAAGCAGAGCAAAGTTTAACGCCTGACTTTGCCTGCACCCCTTCTACAGAGTGACAGGCAAATTTTCTTTTCGTTTCCTTATTTGAGCGTCAAGATGGTGGAAACAGAAAAATGAGCGACCATTTGCACTCATTGTAAATAACACCTTGAAATGAATCAGCATATTGAATATTGTTCAGAAAATTGATACGTTGAGGTCATCATAGGACAAAAGTTATGTTTGATCCAGAAGAGCTTGTGTAGGGGCTAAACTTGCGGAAGCCGATTAGTATTGGGGATTGGAACACTCCCAGTAGTATTTCACGTGTGCGGCCTTTTTGTCTGGATTTATGTCTAATGGTCTGTTGCATCGCCTCCTGTTAACGTGCTGGCGCGTTGTTGTTTTTGCACAAAGCTACTGTTAACTCTCCGAGACGCCATGAAGCTATTGGCTAATACAGTGAAAGCTCGTTATATCGACATTCGTTAACTGGGAAAATCGGACAATTCAGACGCGCTCTCTGATCCCGTCCAGCATATGTGTTGTTCCATGGCATCAAACTCTCGTTAGTCCGGTCACACTTGGCCGTAACCCGGTTAATTCGGACGATTCTTGGAGCGCGCCGAGCGCGAAGCGCCGTAAATGTCCGACGCAAGTGAGCGAAAACGGCGTTCTCGGACAACAGAACCAAGACGGCGCAGACTGTATCGCCATCGTCATCAGCGTGGACCGTATAGTAACGATGGTGACGACGTTTCGGGTTAGCATATTATGGGTTAGTTAAGACAGGAAAGTCTTGAGCCGCGGCCACACTGTGAACAAAGTCGCGAGTGGCAAAAATTGCAACTTTTACACCACTCTTACGAAAAGCAAGTAGAGGATTTATCAACAGAATGGAAGCGTATTGACGTAATAGACATTTGTTTATTGTGTTCTTCGTACCTTCGATAATTCGGAATTTGGTTAATTCGGACATTTTTTTTCCGGTCCCGTGAAATCCGAATTAACGAGCTTTTACTGTATACCTAAGCTCTCGCGCGTGAAGTGCAGGTTAGATAGATAGATAGATAGATAGATAGATAGATAGATAGATAGATAGATAGATAGATAGATAGATAGATAGATAGATAGATAGATAGATAGATAGATAGATAGATAGATAGATAGATAGATAGATAGATAGATAGATAGATAGATAGATAGATAGATAGATAGATAGATAGATAGATAGATAGATAGATAGATAGATAGATAGATAGATAGATAGATAGATAGATAGATAGATAGATAGATAGATAGATAGATAGATAGATAGATAGATAGATAGATAGATAGATAGATAGATAGATAGATAGATAGATAGATAGATAGATAGATAGATAGATAGATAGATAGATTCACCCGCAATACTTCCCTACTCAGGCAGTGATAAACTGGCAGCGTTGTGGAAGTTATCCTTAAATTCATGGCGTTTCCCTCGCGAGTCCGTGTCTTGGTTTCCAGATGGTGCGTTAATTACATTGTTCGTTATCGGTGTTTGGAAACCTAAAGAACATTGTACTCCTGTTCATGCGCCGTTATCACCACTTCTGGGAATTTCGCACCTGATCGGCGGGGCGAATGCTCCGTATCTTCTGAAATGCTACATATCTGTAGTGTTACTGAAAGCTGTTAAAAGAATTTCGTACCTTTTTGGCAACACTGTGTATCACTCTGCTATACGTTTTTTTGTTGTTTTTTTTTCCTTCCATTATTCTTTTTTCGAAAGGATACAAGAACGACGGAGAAGTTTTTTTTTTTCTTGCGATCATCAAAACAGCTACCTTGCAAACGCAGTTTCTTCCTTCCTTCCTTCCTTCCTTTCCTTCCTTCTTTCCTTCCTTCCTTCCTTCCTTTCCTTTCTTTCTTTCCTTCCTTTCTTTCTTTCTTTCTTTCTTTCTTTCTTTCTTTCTTTCTTTCTTTCTTTTACAAGTTTTGCTACCAATTACGCCGTTGTCAAATATACGACGTGGTGCTTTTGGTACAGATCCAAGGCAACCGGTATAATCCTGTTCGCGCCTTTCGTGTCGATCAAGCCCCATCGAGCGCTCTGATCGACTGGCGGCATGCATACTCTCGTCCGACCAAAACCCACGCACGCGTGCGAGCGCCCGTGCATCTACTGCTCGCAAAGCATGCACCCTGAGCGCGCATAACATTCGCGATCTGCGCAACGGCGCAGAAGGATTCTGTTCCATCCCAACTTATTTTTAGACCAACCGCTCTTTTGAACCGAGCCCCGGTCCGTCTAGACCCACGAGTCACGCTCTTCAGAGTTCGTGTACAGAACGTCACTTCCGAATGCTTGTCGGCTTGCCTCGACGACGCTGTGCCGCAGAGGCCCTACACCGAGGCAGCGCCTGTACCACCGCTCGATTGGCCTCACTGATGACATCGCAAGGGTGTGCCGTGGCACGCTTCGTAGCAAATGCTGATTCTCTAGATACGCCCCACAGCTTGTTTCAGAAGTGGGGTTTTTAAGCGCAGGAGGCGCTGTAGCTGAAAGCTGCGCTATCAGGGTTCCGAATAGGTGGTATTGTGGACTCGGACTTCTTTGCTGGGCAGAATTAATGCGTAAGGTTGTACTTTTACCTCACTTGTGTCGGTTGGGGCCTGTTATGACGAGAACGGCGTTGAAGAGAGACACGAGCAGGCAGAAACATTGATGTCGCTGTCTTTTCAGAGTGAGCAGAACACCGCAACCATTGAACAACCAAAATAGGTTGCGAGCAGACTTGCATGAACCCTGCTTCCTTCTGTTACTTCTGAAGGCCATGGCTTGTCCTTCAAACGAACCAGCAGCAATGTCCTCAAATTAATGTTTTATTATTCTTTCTTGCATGTTTACTGAATAAAATCCGTCAGTGGAAGTGTAGCCATCTGTCCTGTCCCAAGTCTTCTTCCTTTAAGTTTTTCGCTCTAGTAAACACGTACGAGCTCGTGAGCACGCCAGTGTTCGCGGGCAGCAGTCACCAGGATAACGAAGACAAGGTTTGTATGAAGGGTCCAATCCCGAAGTGTAAATTTTCCCACCGCTAACATGGACAGCCGCGTCAAGAGATCAACAAGCGCGACACCAACCTTGCTGCTGCTCCCCGAACAGCCTCCATGAAGTCGCCTCCCCTAGAGGCCCTGTCCGCCATGCTACCACAGTACCGTCCTCCGGTTCTCCTATAACACCTTGCACTCGCATCGAGTTCAAACAATTTCACTTCTTACCGCGTTACTCTCGTAGCTTACGTCAATTTCTGAGAAACTTATTCCATGATTAGCGGAAGAGAGATTGTTCTCTTTCACCACGCTACCAACGTGGTATACTTTTATTTTATTGAAATGACGAATAGGAGAAGTTGGTACCTTTATGGCGGCCCCGGCTACTCCTTCTCGCTTGGCAAACGAAATATACAATACTAAAAAAATGAAAGGGCACAGTATGTCATACAGCAGAACACAAAATGTACAGTCGTCAGCAAGTTTAACACGAACGCTCTGCAGCGTGTCCTGAAACAGTTTGATTGACGCTAGGGGCCGCGTAACTTTGGGTTCTGTTGCCGAGATGGTACCCATTCATGCCGACACACTATCCAAGCATACCGAGGTATTATCTCGGCAACATGGCACAGCGCTTCGCGGCTGGCATCAGTCAAACTAGTCCAGGTCACGCGTCGGAGCGTTCGTGTTAAGCTTGCTGACGACTGTACAAGCACAGTTCAATCCAGCAGCACTTGAATCACAAATATTCAAGCACGAGTTCAGGTAAGCAAAATAAGTTTACATGTACACGCATAAAGTCAGATGTTCTGTATGGCTTGATATACACATGAAATAATTATATATAACGTAAAACACACGATCACTACATACAATTCTGAACCCACAATATTAATGTTACGTATTTGGTTTCAGGATAAAGTGTACTTTAACATTGCCATAAAATATTTGTTTCTTCGAGAAACGTCTCATAAGATAATCTGTTTCTCTTAGATAAAATACCATTTCACCGTAAAGAAAATACTTGGTCCATGGCCGACAGCGGACTGACGTGATATTCTTCTGTAGTTGTAAACGGTCAAGTCCATGCATTAGTTGAGCATGATTCTGGTATTTTCTGCAACCCGCCATGAGTTACGAGTGTCGCTGTTATCACTACAGTCGGTATACTACACCTCAATCAAGGCGACGACACAATTGCTTTTCTTACTAAACCAGTGTCCAACATTTTACCGATATCAAAGATGTACTGTAAATCCTAGCTCCTTCTGGACGGTCATTTCATGTAAAGTGTACCAGATATCAGATGTCCTTGTGAGGCCAAGAAAGAATTTCGAGCGTGGGCCTGGATAGTTCAACGTTTGCATCCCAATTCTTTTCATTTTCGAGCTTCGCCAGTTGCCGAAGTGGAGCTACATTTACGGTATCTACAGGATTGAGCGGTCGTGGGCCACGGATGATATGATAAGAATAGAAACGAGCACAAAGGACCCTTGCACCGTAGCGGCCGTGATCCACAAGGGTCCAACGATAGCGTGCCGTGCATTGTCGTTGAAACGCTACGTGAAAGTGCGCATTATAGGTATATGCCACGTTGTACTGACAATGAATAATTAAGGACTGCCATAACTGTGAGTTGAGAGCTCAGCTGTTTTATTGGACGAATTATGTGCGAAGAAAGATTAGCATCATAAAAGTCCAAAGATAGCTGCGAGCGCTGTCGTCATAGTTTAATCTGAAAGCAATAGAGCACGTACTGTACGTCCACTGTTTCCGCATTTATCTGCATGCACTTATGAGTAACTGCGAAGGCCTCCTGTAAATTTGATAATACGCTACACTATTTGCGTCGCGCTCTGAGTAGATAAGAGTCGTTCGCTTATAATTGATGGAAACATAAAAAATTCTTAGATCGAGTATACGCACGCCTCGGCCCAGTTCATGGCGGAAATAATCAGACGAAGAAGAGTCGTGGCCCAGAAAAATAAAACAGTCTGCACATGATATAGGTCGACATTTCATTATTTATGATATAGTGAATGAGTTATTCATTAGTTCGTTTGTTTGCTGCAGTGAAATATAACTTTAAAGGAAATGGGCTGCGTTATATACCTCTAGTGTAAATTGCATTGTGCAGATAAAGTCACGCATGACCTGCGGAAATCATTGTGATGCAGGCGATTTCACAAAACCAAGGCTCGCAATTCATCAGCACTTTGCTTCATCGAAAAGACAGGAGCACAGTGCAGCCGCTATGCTTCGTGGAGAAGCTTGCTCAGACAAGATGTACTTTTGGGATAGTTGGTTCATATTCGCAGTTAGTTCATATTCGCTCACATATTTGGTTATTGCAAGTTGTTCAGAAATAATATTTAACTTCATTGTAATGACACTCCAGAAACGTAATCGCTTTGTTAAACATGTTGGCTAATGTTTTAATTATTTTTTTAGTTAATTGTGTGTGTAGGAGAAGTTGGCATCATGCGTGGTACCATCTACTACTCTAACAGTACATGAATAAGATAGTTCCGTCTCAAACAAACAAACACACAAACAACAGTACACGAGTCTATGCGTGTGTTGAACCAGCGGTTCAAACACACGCATAGACAAATAAGATAAGAGAAAAAAGTTGTAGTGCACAAATACTTAGTGCACACACATAATGTTCAAGCTGTGACAACTCACAATGTTTGGAATATGGCAGCTACTTTTTATTTATTTATTTATTTATTTATTTATTTATTTATTTATTTATTTATTTATTTATTTATTTGCTCTAGTACATTTAAGAAAACGGAAGAAATGGCAAAAGCATGGAACGTGGCTGCATCAAGAACTTGTGACAACAGAAATAAACCAAAAAGAAACTGTTGCAAACAGTCGCAAAAGTCAAGTGAAATGAAGTGTATATTTCCAGCCACAAGCTCTAGAGGTCGCACAGGCAAAAACGGTCACAGGCCCCTTGAAAGTGATTGAGGGCCTGCATAAAAAGCAATTTCTACATTAACTTGCGAATTCCCATTTTACTTATGCAACTAAACATTGTTACAGACGCTATAGTGACATTTAACATGGCTATTCACATTATGGCCGCTACTAAATAACACCAAGGGGAAGGCAAAAAAAAAAAAACAGGGTTGATTCCTCCGTCATAGCAATCGGTATAAGACAAAAGTGAACCGGGTTTTCACAGCAGTAGTTGACTGCTTATTGTACATTGATGTATGATAGCTTGTACAATGTCTATAGGTGTTTCACAGCTATAGCACCGTTGGACGTGGATGCACCCACGTTGACACCTAGTAGGCATATCTCCACCCAAAGACTAACACCAAATATCATGATTTAACCCTTGTGGTAGCTGAAGTAAACATACGCCCAGACGCCGCATTGGGTGATTCCCGCGCAAAGATGGCATTAGCAAGCACTTAATGAACACTGGTACTCGATATGCACTGATTCAAAGTGTCGTCATCTGACGAGACAAACGCCAAGGCCCCAGTAATTGGTTAACCTACGCCTGCGCTCATGCATATACCACACATCGCTTCAGGAACGCGAGAAGCAGAGCTCGTAGCTTGAGCCGTGAACGCGGGAAGGCCTCCCGCTAAACGCTGGCGTCTCTCTCTCTGCACCAAATCAATCACTGCGCGACATTCACCCGCCGACGTCATTGCCTTTCTGTGCTACTTATTGCAGCTGTTTTATTAGCCGGTGCTATCGCACTCGAAGCAGTAGGCAGCGGAGAAACGCTATTGGTGCATGTGGAAGCTGCACTACTCTGTCGACGACTCGTCAGGCTAACACGACGCGAAAGGCAAAGCACGTACTTTGTCTTCACCAAACCGAATCATCGCGTGCGGTGCATTGCACCGACCGTAGAGTTTCCAACAATAATGCATTGAAAGGAAGAGGAGAAAAAATTTATACGAAATGGGAGCCCCATTGAAAGCCTCCGTTGCGTTAAAACTACCAAAGTGCTCGCTCTGGACATTCTTTAGTGTCATGATGCAATACTTCACCGCTTCTAGAAGGCGGCACCACCCCGCCAACGAAGATAATGCGAGAGTGAGGTGTGAGAGATATTTACAAGGCGCGCTTGTAAAGCCTCGCGCATGCACCACTGCGTCGTTGGCACCATGGGTAGAGCACCAGGAACCTGTCGTCGCGGATCGAGGTCGTGGGTTCGATTCCCAGGTCATCCAAAAGAACGAAACTTCTGGTTTTTCTTCGTCATCAATTCGTGTACATTTTACCGACGTTACTTCCGTGACGGAAATGATGTCAGTGAAGCCTTGGTGGACTCCGGCATAAAGCACTTTCGTGTTAAAAAGCTTTTAGTCTCTTTCAGCCGTCTTAAATGGTGTCCTATATCCTGACACATTGTAGTAAGCAACGGGGGAACTTGTGGTCCCAGGTTCTGGTTTCTTACTTGTACAGATCCGCAAAGAATGACGTGAACTCAATTCTGTGTCTCAAACAAACATTTTCCTTAAAGATACTGATTTTCTGTGAAATTCATGTGAAAGCAAAAAAAGTTTGTTATCGTTAATTTGTACGCTTCTCTATCTTTGCTGCTTCATTTTTCCTAATTACGCCGTTTTCTACTGTTCGTGCGAGGCCGCTTCAAGTGTTCGTGTTTCTGTGTTCCACCGTAATTATTATGTCTGAGCCTGTTGCGTCTGATGGTTGTAACACGCTTATTGTTGCCACAGCTCCCAGTATGTGAAACTCTAGTCAATGCGCATGTCGAGAAGCAAGGAGGGCCACACGACTTTTAAATGGTAGGAGCATGTCGGTGCGGTAGCGGGTGTGGTGGCCACCCGAGGCTCGCTCTCCCTGCAACAATGTCTTTCTTGGCGTGGCGTCGACGCATGTTGCGTCGTCGAAGCGACCCTCGGCACGGGGTCGCCGCGACTTCTTCCCGGCGAGAGTGGCGCACATGACGGACCTCTATTTCGGGTGCGTGCTGCAGCTCCGTCTCGCGCGCTCATCCATCACCAGAGCAAATATTGGCTACACGAGGTCGCGCGGCGCTGACACCGGTCTACAAGTCCGCTCCTTCCGACTGACTGACTGACTCACTGACTGTGCTGTCCGACCGGGTATTAGCCCCTTGGCTCTGACAGGTGACGTACGCGGCCGCTGCGCGCCCTGCGCAGCATGCAGCGTTGCCGCGGCGCTTCTTCCCTTCGCGCCCTCGCTTTCCTCCACCCTTGTTGCTGCTCGCTGTTTGCGTGCTTGAGCGTGTCTCGCGGCGCGTTGATCTTGCCAACATGCTGTCCTCATGCTTCCGCCAGAAAGATTAAGCGCGTTGAAAACTCTCGGCGGCGCTGCCAGTGTTTGCGAGACACGACACAGGCACCCCGGCCTGTGTCTACACGGCCGGGAAGAACGACGCCCGTTCGTCGGGGAGCGCTACTTTTTCTTCGGGGAGCGTTCTCGCGCCTCTCCCTGTGGCGGCTGCAGCGTGTCGCCGGCGGGGCCGGTTTAATGGACCCGAAGAGAGCGATTAAAGACCGCCGCGCGGCCCCGCGGCGGCGTTGAAGAATCGGTAGTGCAGGGGAGGCTCGCTCGTGGCTAGCTGCGTGCCGGTCCTGAAATCGAGAGCCAAAGTTTCGCACTATTATCTGATACATACATACATACATACATACATACATACATACATACATACATACATACATACATACATACATACATACATACATACATACATACATACATACATACACACACACACACACACACACACACACACACACACACACACACACACACACACACACACACACACACACACACACACACACACACACACACACACACACACACACACACATACATACATACATACATACATACATACATACATACATACATACATACATACATACATACATACATACATACATACATACATACATACATACATACATACATACATACATACATACATACATACATACATACATACATACATACATACATACATATGATGCAATATTTTCACAGATAAATGAATACGACTATGTATTGAGCCCGTTGGTAAACGCTTACGAAACGCATTTTAGCTCTATCAGGCAAGGACATGAGGAATACCTAAACACCACGGTGCAGCAGCTTTAACAATTTGCTATCTAGTGAAAGTGAGAGAGTAAAAAGGAGAGGGAAGTTAGGCAGGTTGGCCTGAAGGAAAAACAGTTTGCAGTAAGCCGCTCAAGGCTTGAAACAGCGAAACTGGACGATTCTGAAGACTAATCTGGTTGCGTCCAGGTTGTTTCTAGGCCTTAGCTAGGTGATGCAGGTTCTATAGGTTGTGTTTAAGTTATTGCTATGGCTTTAGCTAGGTGATGCTAGGTGGTTTCCACGTTGATTCCTGGCGCAGAGAGATTCGAGTTAAACCACAGAGACAGTCACAGACACGACACGGATGTCCAAACTCCAGACAAAACCTCGCGTTGAAACCAAGAGTTCGCACCTCTCATAGATGTACGGGCACGTCGTCGTTGGCGTAGGCCTTCCATCGCTTCGGGGTCTTTTCGCAGCCGCCGTTGCCTTTCCCGTTCCCTAGTATTCTCTCGTTGTATACGTATTCGGGGTCTTCGGCTCGTCGCCGCCGCTTCGCAGCCATTTGTTGGGCTAACTGTTGCCCTCTTCATTTTTAGTGGACCAGAGGTGAGTAGTGGGATTTACCCAATTTCTGTGACACATGCCCCTTTATGATGATGATAGTTTTATGATAGGCCGCACAATGGCACATACCCGTTTGATGACGATAGTTTTCTTCATTTTTAGTGGACCAGTGTGGAGCAGTGGAATTTACCCAATTTCCGTAGCACATACCCGTTTACGATGATGATATTTTTCTGATAGGCCGTGTCACATACTCGTTTTCTGATAGGCCGTACAAATTAGGGCTAGCCTTAACAGCTTCGCTGTTAAAAAATCGCTATGTTGCCCTTCGCTGGGGAACGAAGGTTAAAACGAGAATATATAGGGAGAGAAACAGGAAGCACATACACACCATCACGCTAGGTCACTATTGCTGCAGATTTCCGCCGCCCAGAGTCCCTTTTACAGCAGAGATATTAGGGGCGAAGCTCCTTAGGGTGTGGGTCTGTCCCTCCTCTGTAGTAGTAGTAGTAGGTAGGTAGCCACGTATAGTGGAATGTACCCACTCCACGTGATAAAGATGACGATGACGCAGTATAGTGGAATGTACCCACTACGCGTGATAACGATGACGATGACGCTGAAGACCATGAAGTATAAGCGCGTTCCAGACCACACATTCTCTTTCTGCCATGGATGAAAACGATCGAGCTTCGCCCACTCATCATCATTCACTTCGTGGATATGGCGTGATTTTTTTATGCTCGAGATTTGCCGTGTGTCGTAAATAGAAGAGTATCACCATCATGAACCGGCAGGCGCTCCCTTCGCCCTCTTTTTCATCTTCGTCCTCTTCTTCCTCTTCTTCTTCGCTCCCAGAACACGTGCGCCGATTTGTCCTGCGTGGGATGCAATAACTCTGATGGGCGAGAGAACGTGTACAGCGAGGAAGAAAGAAAGAGAGAACGAGAGAGAAAGTGAAAGAAAGCGGTAGACAGAAATTATTGGCGAAAAAAATTTTGCCGAGGCGAGTTTCGAATTCGCGTACTCACGATCCGAAGGCGAGCGTAGTGACCACTCGGTCATCCATGCACGCTAGCAGAGCGTAAGATAGCCTTGTATAGTATAGTAAAGCAAGGGGTCGGGAAATGGAATTAAGGGGGGAGGAGGAGGAAAAGGAAGAGGGGAGAGAGATAGTAAGGCATAGCATAGAAATAATGAGAAAGGGATAAACAGAAACAAAGAAAGGGGAAGAAATGCAGAAAGAGAGAGAAAGAGAGAGAATCAAAGAAAGACCGAGAAAGAAATATAGAGAGAAAGAAGGGGATAGAAAGGAGGAAGCGATAAATATAGAGAGAGAAAAAAAAGGGAAGAAAAGAGAAAGAAAGATAGGAATAGCGAGAAAGAAAGAAATAGAAATAAACAGAGACAAAAAAGAAAAAAATTAGGCAGATCCCAAGTACCATGGGAATCGATTTTATGCGCAGCATGCGGCGGTAAGGTGACTGGGTTGTAATCTTTCTATTGAGCGAAATGTTACGAAATGACGCTAAAGAAGTCTACAAATGCTGAACGCACAGACATATGTTGAACGTTGAACAGTCGCATATGTTTCATATAACCAGTTGTGTACAGTTGCTTTACGATGCGAACAAAAACATGGGTATTACAACACCAGACGCGGTAATTTGATATGTAGCTCTTGTGTTTGCGAGGATGGTAGCCCTAGATAGTGCTACGTGAATCAACTACAGTGGATGGCGCTGTAGTATACAACTGACGTTAACCCGACATGACTCCTTCATCATAGGAGTACATATGTATAATGTTTTAAAATCAGATAGCCAGCACTGCAATTACAATTGACGTTTCACCAACATGCCTGCATAGGGTTTTTTTCCAAAGCAGTTTCGAGACCTGACGTGGATCTGTGGTAGAATCCTTGATTGCCACGCAGAATGCTTGGGTTCGATTCATGCTGGGCTCTGATTTCTATTCTTTGCATGCGTCGGGTCAACGCCACCGATGTCAGTTTTAGGGGCGAAGCTCCTTATAGCGAGACCTGGTCGGTTGTCGATCGTCGATCCATCCTCTGTACCCCGTAGTGTTCCCTTATCGTACAATAGAGGGCGCTGTCCCATAGAGATGCATGCAAACTGCAATTGGGTGACGATATACTAGATGGCGCTGTACGCATTCTGTGTCATCTCCATTTCTCGTCTCGTTTCCGAGAGGGCGCTGTCCCATAGACATGCGTACAATATGGCGGTTGGGTGAAGGTACGCTAGATGGCGTTGGCGGTGCAGCTGCTCTCCGATTGGCTGCTGCGCGGGCTGCGCAGGGGTTGCCCCGGGCGGCGAGCGCCCGCTATCTCTCATTCCCCGGATCGTCGCCGTACGAGTGCGCTTGCCGGATCGTGCTGCTTGGCGGCCCATGGACGACGAGGAGCGCCGGGTGCGGAAGGCCGCGCCGCTGCGGCTCGTGCTCGTCGGCAGGATCCCGAGGTGCGAGCTCGAGAGGCCGCCGCGACGCGAGCGCGGCGCCAGGCGGATCTCGAGGCGGTGCGCGCCCGCGAAGCCGCCGCCAAGCGCGCGCGGCGTCAGGCGGATCCCGAGACGGTGCGCGCCAAGGAGGCCGCCCAGCAGTAATCGCTTTGATTACTGCTGGGCGAAACCACTGAAGATTTCACGGTGTAACCATGATTGCTTCACGAGCTTCGCCCCAAACTCTTCATCATTCACCCCGTGGATATGCTGTGATTTTTTTCTTAACGCTCTCGCATTTAAACGAGCAATGTTTGGCCTCGCCGCTCCTGGATAGATATAAATTGTCAAACACCTGTGGCTCATACCCGCATACCACGTCCCGTGAGTTACGGGTATGAGCCCCATGTGTATGAAGAAATGAGTTTGACGACGTAAGCGACGGGATTTTCCCGTTATTCAAGTCACGACCAGCCAGACATATTCGTCAAATCCTTTTACCCTCCCACACTAACTTTGGTCGACCTCAAGTTAAGGAGGTGATCACGAGAGCACCCAGACGTAGGCGGATAGATAGATAGATAGATAGATAGATAGATAGATAGATAGATAGATAGATAGATAGATAGATAGATAGATAGATAGATAGATAGATAGATAGATAGATAGATAGATAGATAGATAGATAGATAGATAGATAGATAGATAGATAGATAGATAGATAGATAGATAGATAGATAGATAGATAGATAGATAGATAGATAGATAGATAGATAGATAGAAACGCTCAAAGTGCTTGCAGTACGCAAAGAAATGCTTCGCATTTAATATAGAGCAAGCATAGCTATGTATAGTATAGAATAGCAAGCTGTGGGAAAGATAGAGGTGAGAGGGTAAAAGCCTAGCCAACTAGGTGCCTACCAGCTCTGCTGTGACCCAGCCTTGCGCGACTTAGTGCAAGCTGAGTTAATATCATGCTCCAGGAAAGAGCATGATTTGCTCCTTCCTGGCTGCTTCGCATTACATCGATTCCCACAGTGCGTGGGATCTGCCGGCTTTTTTTTACCTGATTTTTAATCTCAAATGTCTACGTCTCAAGCTTGCGTGAGGTACCGAAAATATGGTTAAAAAAGTGAGCGCGCCAACCGCGCGTGTGAAGTCCACTTTGCCACTGCGGCGGTCGCGTGAGTAAAAAAAAATGAAACAAAACAAAAAAAATCACAGCATATCCACGAGGTGAATGATGGTGAGGTGGGCGAAGCTTGAGAGGTTATGGTTGATGCCGTTAACCCTCCGAGAAGTTCGCCCGATAAAATCATAGCGGCGCCAACGTGCACTCCGAGCAGCGAGAGCAGCGGACCCCGAAAGGCGAGCCCGAGAAGCGGCGGCCCTCCGCGGCCGCTGCTTCGCTTCGTCCATGCCCCGCCAACGATTCGACACGTACGGCGACGATCCAGGAGACTGAGAGAGGCACTCGATATCCGCGCACTCAGGCAATGCGCGCGCAGCAGCCAATCGGAGAGTAGCGGCAATTCGGAGAGTAGCGGCAGAGTAACGCCATCTAGGAAATGAGACGAGAAAAGGTCATCTCTTATCATGGCCTCCGAGATGGCAGGCGATACTGGGGGTTACGCGTTACGCCTGACAAGGTTAGACTAAGAGGAGCTTCGCCCCTAAAAAAACGTGTAAGCATGCAAGCTGCGCGTCTAATTCCTCCACTTCGTCCTTACGGCATTCACGTCAGTGAAAAAAATTTTAAAAAACGCGTGAGCACGCCACCTGCGCGCCCACTTCGTCCACTTGGTCTTTGCGGCGTTCACGTGAGTGAAGAAATAATACAAGCACGTGAGCACGCGAACTGCGCGTCTATTTCGTCCACTTTGTCTTTGCGCCGTTCGCGTGGGCAGCAGCGCAGTAGGGGCTTGAAGGAAGGTGAGACGTGCGCTCGGCACCGCTCCTGCGCCTATGTCCCTCCCAAGCATGCACGAGGCGCGAGTCGCGGTCGCTAATATTCGGGGCCGGGCCTAATTTGGCTGCTTCTGCTACACACTTCGAAACATTATTGCTGCTGCTTGCTAGGCTGTGGGTTATTGCGCTGCTGTCGCATTTAGAGAACTCTATTGCACGGTGCCAATGCGCCGCCGCGTGGGCTCACAGCTTCATTCCACATCGCTGTGGGTAGAACCAGGCTTTCGCCTTGACATTCTTAGAAAGCTCTAAGCATCCTCCGAAATCTTTATGAGGTCACGTGGGTTTGGTACCGCACGCCGCTCTTTTCAAGGTCAGCGTCTAATGAGGCTCTTAAAGCCTTCACCTTAATATAGGGTTATCCTCTTTGTACTTCGGTGCTCGAGTATCCCGAGGATAGGGTGGCGCCCTGTTTTCTTCGTGGCACGTGTTTTCTTCGGCCGTCCGGCGCGCACAAGAGGCGTATTTATCTCGGGGTCGTAGACCCCTTGTTTATGAAAAGTAGCCATTTCAGGGTCTCGGTGTTACTCGGACGGCTATCACGGCTCGCGCAAGATAGCTTCTCCACTAAGGCCCTGTTTGCTCTGGCGGAGAACATCGTGTTGTTCCCCGGTTAGGGCGCTCGCAGCTCGTGACTTTGAGTGTCGCGGAGATGTTTTGATAGGCCGCCCTGTTTACCTTATACGTAGGCGAGGGGCAATTACTTAACCAACAGCCGTCAGAAGCGATGTGCGCTGGGGTCACCTTGCACAATAACTATAGCTCCGATAGGCTGTAGTAAACAACAACCATTGTCAGCGCGTTTGAAACAATGCCCGTAGATCAAGACACGCGGACCTTTTCATGTGCGCCATCCGTTGCAAATCTTATCTTTCACATCCTTATCTCGACTGAAACACGTAGCTCCTGAAATAGACACCGCGATATTCTTTTATTGTATACGATGAAGTGGCTTTAAAATCTCGTTTTCGAGATTTCTATTCTGAAAAAAGAGTTTGCCAAGAGGAAACACCCCCCAACACTATTCGAACAAACTAAACAGTGTTCAGACTCAACCTGTCCTTTTGTATTTTTTTTTCTTCTCTTTTTTTGACAGAGTACCTAGACCACTCAACAAGTGTAGAGCGCGTTTCTTTGACAGTGTACTCAAGTACCCAACACACTCAAGACGTCGTTCGATGCCGCCCGTGTCGATCATGTGACGCGTTCAGTGAGACGAGAGCAGACGTATAAGCATACGTATTTGAGAAAAAAAACGCTCTTACGCTATAGGGCTGTTCGTGAGAGCAGTCAACAACCATTCGTCATAGCAGGAAGAGGAGGAACAGAAGGAAAGAAAGGGAGGTTAGCCAGCATGTAGACCGGGTGGCTACCCTATGCTGGAGCAAGAGTGTAGTGGAAATAAAAGTTGTTGGACTTGAGTGAAGGCGGCCGACCAATGCCAAACATATCTTGCCAACAAAAGCCATCAGAAATGAGTGTGAAAGTCAGTGATAGATTGTGTGACCATATAAGTGGTCGCACACGCTGCGCAGCTGGAAAACGAACTACATCTGCACGTTCTCGGCGGCACTCAAGGTTTTTGAGGGGAGAAACAGCTCATATATCTCAAGGACGCCTCTGCGCAGGTGTTATTCAGTTAGAAGCGAGACCACAAAACCCAATGGAAGAGGCAAGGAAATATATCAATCTACAAGCTGTGAAAGTTCGCTCCTCGCTAGAAATCTCGGCGCCGTAATTATGAAGTGTTTTGCACTACAATTGTTCGTAAGCAATCTTGATGCTTAAGGAATCCTGACGACGTAATAGCCAAGGTAGACCTGACTATGGCAAAGCGCTCTTCTAGAAACGAAAAGCTTTGTGAATCTGGTTGCCGGTGTCCACATTTGCTTTTCCTTTTACATTTTTGCTGGTCTCTTGCACTCCATGGCTGTGGTTCATTGCTCGTCATAACCGGCTAAATATAGACAGCAAAGCGGACGGCGGCCATATTAAGTCTCCGTCCAGTTCTTACGAAGCCGGTAACGAAGACTCCCTTTGCAAAGGCAGTATAAAGGTCAGAAAGGATGCAAACTATATATGTATTGCTGCCCAGTTATACCGCGGCAAGTACCACTTGTGGCTTGCGAGCAAAGAAGCTAATGTACAAAGTATGATACAAGCTGATGCGCTTATTTGGAATGCCCTTGGAAACATTGTTTTTTTTTTATTTATATATGAAAAATATGGGAAGGTAGCTTACGTAAGAGCCGGCTATCCCAACATCGTGGTAGCAATATACAAGATACACACAAAGATAAGAAAATAAAAACAATAAAAGAAGAAGAATAATCAAAAGCACTATGTACATATATGCAATATAGGGCGTATAACGCATGACAGTCTATGGGCATAGTCCAGTTCATACAGGATGTTAACATCGCGGATAGAGTCCGTACAGATAATTTTATGCACCTGACTATGAGTTATGCACTTATGCACTATGATTATGCACTTATGCACTATGATTATGCTCTTATGCACTATGATTATGCACTTGCATCTTGACTATGATATGCTCATTAATGTACGCTGTTCGAGTATCTCTTGCCTTTTTTGCGCAATAATATGTGAACCTCGTGAAGCCTACCACTGCGTTCATCGGCGATGAACATGGACCAGTTTGGATGCGAAACTGATGTCTACTGATGAGGACACTGATGTCTACTCACTGACAGGCGAGGGCCATCTGACGACGACTTCGAACTTGTGACGAGCCGAAAGGCGAAGAGGCGTAACACCAGGGCCTCTTCATCGTCGAACACACCGAATGAAGGTGCGCCGCGAAGGCCCGAGGCCAACACCATCATTTTCCTTCCTGCTGACCCCAACGGCAACATGAAGCGCCTCAACAGGCAATCAGTTTCGGCGCTGCTCGAGAGACTGGTGCCAGATGAAATAATCGACATCAGAGTGAACCCGCGTAAGAATGTCATGGCGATTGATGTTTCGCATGCTGCCGCACTGAACATACTACGCAACGTCACAGAGCTGGATGGAAACAACGTCCGCTCCTACATCCCGGCGGTCAACGTCGTCACCGGCGTCATCTACGACGTTGACACTGCCATTCCCTGCTCCGACTTGAGTGGCCTAATCAAGCCAGCTAATGAAGCTAGCGTCATCACCAAGGTGGCTCGTATGGGTACCTCACGCTGTGTGAAAATAGATTTTAGAGGCAACTATACCTTCGTACGTAAAGGTGGGCCACTTCCGACATCATGTAAGACCTTTTGTGCCAAAGCCACTGCAATGTCACAACTGCATGAAGCTCGGTCACGTGAGAAGCGTATGCGAAGACAAGCGAGTATGTTCTCGCTGCGCTGAAACGCATTCCGCACACAGTTGCAAAGCCAATGTCCTCAAGTGTTCCAATTGTAATGGACCACACGAGGCATCCTCAAGAGATTGCCCAAAAATGAAACGAGAGATAGCTGTATTGAGGCAAATGGTGAGAGACCATTCATCGCATCGCGACGCCGCCGCAACCGTCAGAAAGCGGCGCCGTCGGCGCCGAAGTACGTCAGAGAAATGCAATGCCTCTACATCCGCAGCGCCCATTCGACGCCCTGCTTCACCACCTCCTCTGCCACCCGGACTCTACACGGCTGGCATGAAACAGAATGCAATGAAAGGCATGGTTGCTGTGGATACCACTTGGCCTACAGTGCCGAAGCCGCAGCTACACGGATCAGCGACGGCCGGTGCAAACCAGAACACCGTGGATGGCATGGAAACTACTGAAGCAGCTTGGCCTCCGTTGCCGAGGTCGCAGCGACATGCGGATTCACAGTGCACCTCAGCAATAGTGAACCCGGAATCTCCGACTGACAAGTTGCCAGAAGAAGACAGATCAATCCTGATTGTTCTTCAATCACTGTTAGACACACTTCGAGTGTTCGTCGGCAGGCTGAAGTCACCGCATGCTGAGTCCGTACAACAGGTACTGGATGTTCTGTGTCCAGTGCTTGCAGGCCTTCAGTAGGCACCAAGTCCCGACGATGTACAGTGAAACGTGATATGCCTGGAGTCCTGCGTTCGCTACTATCGAACGCAGCAGTCTAGTTTAAGCTCACGTGTGTTTTTTTATGTTCCTTTCTTTCTATCTCCCTATCTTTTAATCCCTCATTCCCCTTACCCCAGTGTAGGATAGCAAACCGGACGCTCGTCTGGTTGACCTTCCTGCCTTTCCTTCCTCTTCCTCCTCCTCCTCATTGTGTCCACTAAAAATCACGAAGAGCGCTCACTGCGCGCCTTTGTTCACTTCACACGAAATAAAACCGAAATACGGGACGAACGGTCGTCCTTCCTTTCACTCCTCAGTCCCCTGACTGAGGTGGTATTCTTAAAGTGTAAGCAGGACTGTGCAGATACCTTCGGCAGTGCGCACACGTTCGTGACCGGTTGTTGTTGTTGTTGTTGTTGTTGTTGTTGTTGTTGTTGTTGTTGTTGTTGTTGTTGTTGTTGTTGTTGTTGTTGTTGTTGTTGTTGTCGTTGTCGTCGTCGTCGTCGTCGTCGTCGTCTGTGACCGTGTTCGTGTAGTCTTCGCAATCGACACGACCTACTAGAAAGTCTAATTCATCTTGTTCTTTACGTTGGCGCACGATATCTCTGCAGCACACATTTTGTTGCTTTCGTTATCTTTACCTTCCTTCGAGTTATAACATGTAGAAAAAAAAAAAAACAAGAGGCAGTATTTGGTTATGAAGAAAAGGGCGTGCACTTCTACACCTCCTTTCTGTTTGCGCACCCGCAGCCACCGTGTCCTTGTCACTTGGTACGCGCCGGGTCCTCTCCGTCATGAAGAACGTCGCCTGAGCTCAGTACTTGAGCTCCGATGGTGGGCCCATTCAATGTCCGTTTGCCTGCGCTCGCGCAGTTGCATATGAAAGGGCGGCGGGAAAGCGCAATCACTACGGCCCGCTGCGAGCGCAGACCGACCCCCGCAGTTGACTACGCAAAGCCTCCGGTGAAGCGAAAGCCTCCCATAAAAGGGCTACACTTCACTGTCGAGTGGCGGTCTGAACACGACATTTTATTGGACGGCGTATACGCTATTCGTGAGAGAGCCGATTCCTCTCTTTATTTGTTGGACCGGGGAAACATGGAGAAATTATTGAATACAGCTCGTAAGAATATTCAAATCCCTTCCCTCAAAATGTAATATCGCACGTGGCAATGCTTTCGCGTTCTATCTCACCTGCAGGCGTACCACACAAGTGAAGGCAAACGGGCTGACGTGCTGGCCAGGTTATATTGAGAGCCGCGAAGTAGCTGCATGCTAATCTATTTCTTCCGAGGTTACCGATGCTGACTGTCTGTCTTGCGCCACCAGCTGGTCGAGCATAAAGCACCTAAAAGGTGTGTTAAGAAGTGCTCCTCGAAATAACTGTTAGTGCAGCAGTCAATGATGGTTACTGACATTCTTTAGCGGCACTGATCGCTGAACTTTCCGGACCGAGCCTCTGTCCCGCGCCTTTCTTGGCAGTATAACGTTGTTGGATCTTTTTGACATGTATGCTGTATGACTTGTTCTCTCTTTCCTTCTTGCTTTATCTATTCTTTTCCTCCCCTTTCCCCCTCCCCCCCGCGTAGGGTAGCAAACCGGGTACAACCTGGTTAACCTCCCTGCCTTTCCTTTGCCTTTCTCTCTCTCTCTCTTTGACATGCATGCAACGTCGTCCTGTCATCTTTTCTACGCTCAAGTATTCGTTTTAGAGGTATTTTACCGCACTGCACCAAGCGTAGCAGTTCATTGAAATGCCTCCAATATGGATCACGCCGTGATTGTCGAGAAGCCACTACAAGCTAAGCAAGAGGGAGCGGACCAATCAGAAATGCCGACACCACTTTTTCCCCCTGCCTTACCCGTGTGACACCAGCGTGACGTCAGCGCCGTTCAGACTGCGCAGAGACGTCGGCGCAACCCTTCTCCACCAACGACTGACTTTCGCTCCAATGGTACAGGCCCACCGACACATCCACATCTCCACATCTGCGAGCTCCTATTCACTCGTGATAGCGAAAACATGTCATGGTAGCCAATGGTATTCTTTTTAAAACAAAAGGGACCTCGTGTGAAAGACGAAGCAGTTTGACTGGAATGCTAAAAAAACACTGCGGGCTGTAATCCATGCTTGTGTCGAAAGTATACGTGATAGTGACGTCGCAGTATTGGATTAAATGAAGGGCCGATCGAATCCACGAAGCTTCTCGTTGATATGTCATTGGCGCGAAACGGCTTCGGTAATATGTCTAGCATCAAGATTGCTTGGAATTTCCTCTTGCGAACAATCAGTGGATAAGAAATTTTCGTGAAAAATTGAAGTACACTTTGTAAATTCCAAAGTGTGTTCGGCGAACGCGTGTGCCCATTGAGACGGGGTCGGTCAGAATGGAACGCGATGCGCGCGTCTCCCTTCTTGCATTATTGGACACGCCGGGCACAGCGACGCTACGCAAGCAAAGCGCGAGCGCTGTAGAGTCCGACGCGAGGCGCGACCGACGCGACCGGCGTCCGTTGACGCGCCCCGGTGGCCACCTGGCACCGTGCCAGGGCACGGACGGACGGACGGACGGACGTGAGCATGAGACATTAAAGGCTTTCGCCTTAATACGTGCCCAGAACAGCACTATTCAACGTTATTGTGCGCCAAATTTTCCCTGTTGGTTGGCTTCTTAATGGTCGAAGGCGCGCCAGTTTCACCGGTCAAAGTACAGACATTAGCAGAACGGCCTTTCTGTCATGCCGCGACTAGAGGGTATATATGTAGCTAAATGAAAACATCGATTCAACTGCGCTTCGATCAAATCTGTATAGAAGGACCGTTGCTCAGCCCGGATTTTTCCTACAACTGTGTGATGAGGCGCATTCAAGGTCATTCTTGATTCCAGATATGTTGAAGCACATGTCAATGAATTCAAGTGATTCCTCCGAATTGGTTTGTCCGGGACAAATATAACAAATTCTTGTCGTTTAAATGTTATTAGCATTGTTTAGGCATACGAATTGTGTTGTCCGAGCTCTGCAACTGTATCGCGCAGTTCCAGTAGCTACCAGTTGTTTCCATCTTTTTTATCTCCCTTCCTCTATCTCCACTCCATACAATGGAAAGCTTTCGTCAAACTTTATATTCATTCAACTTGATCCAAGAGGAAAAATTTAATAGCGTAGGTGACGGTGCGAGACAGCGGGAATAATACTCGGTCAGACCATTTATGACTCTACTGTGTCGTCATCTTCTTTTCATCTAGATTTTTTAGCTCGATCCGACCTCCTCGTCTTCTTGTACGCAAGAGGAGCTCCCAGCCGGGCTTTCACGAAAATCCGTTTCGCGTCCAGCTCTCACGCGCGTTAGCGGAGAAGGTGGCGACAAAATATTTAATAAACATTTCTAATCATTCATAAGCATTCAGTCAATCAGCCTCGTTTGCTTGTCGCGCTCGCAGCTGTTCCGGTGTGGTTTCGAATGTGTTTTCGCTGGCGCACAGTGACACGGCGACGATGCATGACAGAGAATTCACGAGTGAAGCTAAACTTCGTTCGCTTGACTTCACACGATGGATCACGAGGCGCAGGCCAAGATGGCCTCTTTCTTCGCTTGACTTCAGGAAGCGATGGTCACCGATCGTATACGTATGTGCACGAGGGACATGCGGCTTGGGGAGACCGCGTGCTAGGGTCTCGCGCGCACGCGCGGAGGACTACCGGGAGCGCGTGTAAGGGCGGCGGGAAGCACCTCCAGCGTTGAGGTCGCAACCTCCGGCCCCTCGGCACGATCGGGGGGAGGCCATTAATCTGTGCGGAGGCCGGCCCAGCCGTCGCCGCCGCAGCCTCGTTGCAGCCTCGCGATCCTCTATACATAGCCACGGAGACACTTTCGCAATCGGGATTCGTCACAGAACGCAAATGCCTTTCCGTCATTCCCGCTCCACCTGCGTGGATTGCCATCTTTGTTTCTTGCGCGACCCGTGTTCGCATTCGTCTTGCGCGCTGCGCCTAAGGCCCTAGTGTGTGTGTGTGCCGGCGGCTCCGGGGGCGCCTTTGTCCGCGGAGCCCGGCGCCCGAACGCCGTGCGCGCTTCTATTTCCAGGGCCGATCAGATAAACGGCGCTAGGGCGAGTCATTAGGGCGTAGTTTACGAGCTGAAAATGTTGCCCCGCTCTCAGTCGCGCTCTTCGGGTGACAGAGACGCGTGCGGTGTTGGAGGGGGGCGGGGGGGAGGGGGGGGGGGGGGGTCCCTCGCTCGCGCAACCGCATCTGCCATCAGGGCGGCCGCCGTGGGAGCTATCTTTCGCCGGCGGTACAAATGAACTGCAATTAGAAGGCGGCCAAGCGGTGAACGGCTTTCGCCGCGAGCAGCTCACGCGCCGATATCTGGAGGCGCAGTGCCCAAAGACGGGGGCCCGCAGCGCAGCGAAACACGTGGACAAAGCCATGTTTTCAGCCGTAATCTCCACCGCATCCCCCCGCCCACTCCCCTCATTTTACACTACGTCTCACTACTCATCTGTCAGTGATCATCTAACCCGAGTAGCGTGTGTATGCGTGCCAAGTGCCGATGCACGGCTAATTGCTTTCGTGACTTCACTATAGAGTTAGGGCTATGTTACGTGGCGAAATGTCCATTTGGTTATGATGACATTGTCCTTTCCGATAATACCTGTTGGTTAAGCGCAGTGCCGCGGTTGGAATAATATAGACAATATATTGTAAATTACCTTATGCCGTCTTAAACCTACTTAATATTAACCTCAGCTATCGCAAGAGATCTCCTAATGTAATTGTGAATTGCTGAAAAGCGATAAAACGGTAAAAGGCGAAATACTCGATCAACATCTTACATACAAGCTTGCATTAATCACCGTCATTCGTTTATATAGTTTTAGCTTACGTGCGATAATGATTAACAGAAGCATCATTCCTTGCTTTTGATTGATCTGCAAGACTTACTCGGAAACGCATCAAGCGTTAAATCATGCATGACGGTGTTGCTAACTAAAATACACATAATTATGTGTATGAACGCTCACTGCTCGTAATTGATGTGGCAAGACCCTGAAGCGTTGTGTCAACATATTACGTGCCCGTATAATTGAACTTTGTGGGAAGTTTAGTTCTTTTACTTCATGTGGCTTGACTTCATGCTTATGTTTGTGTGCTTATTTTTTATATGACTTGATAATAAGACAGCGTTTTAAATGCGAAGCATTTCTTTGCGTACTGTAAGCACTTTTGCGTTTCTATCTATCTATCTATCTATCTATCTATCTATCTATCTATCTATCTATCTATCTATCTATCTATCTATCTATCTATCTATCTATCTATCTATCTATCTATCTATCTATCTATCTATCTATCTATCTATCTATCTATCTATCTATCTATCTATCTATCTATCTATCTATCTATCTATCTATCTATCTATCTATCTATCTATCTATCTATCTAGCCGCCTACGTCTGGGTGCTCTCGTGATCGCCTCCTTAACTTGGGGCAGACCAAAATTTGTATGGGAGGGCAAGAGCTATTGACGATTATGTCTGGCTGGTCATGACATGAATAACATGAAAATCCTGTCGCTTACGTCGTCTAACCCTTTCCTGCAGACACGTGCGGCACATACCCGTATACCACGGGCCGCGGTAAGCGGGTATGCGCCACAGGTGTTTGACAATTTATATCTACCCAGGAACGGGGAGGACAGACATCAGGAATTTAAATACGAGAGCGTTAAGAAAAACTGACGTCGGCAGCGTTCACCCGACGAATGCAAATTATAAATATCAGGGTCCCAGCAAGAATCAAACCCAAGCAATCTGCGTGGCGATCCAGTATTTTACCACAGAGCCACGCCAGGTCTCGGAACTTCTTTGGAAAAAGACCCTATGCAGGCGTAATGTTGGTGAAACGTCAGTTGTGGTTGTAGTGCTGGTTATCTAAATTTATAAACATTAGATATGTACTCCTATGAGGCAGGCGTCATGTCGGTTTAACGTCAATTGTATACTTAAGCGCCATCGACTGTAGTTGCTCCACGAAGCACTATCCAGGACTACCATCCTGGCAAGCACAAGTGCTACATATCAGCTTACCGCTTCTGGTATTGGTTATATCCATGTTTCTGTTGGCATCGCTACGCAACTGTAAACAGCTGGTTATTTGAAACATATGCCACTGTTGAACATATGTCTGTGCGTACAACATTTGCACATATCTTTGACGTTATT
Source organism: Rhipicephalus appendiculatus (assembly GCA_030522465.1). Taxonomy (NCBI): domain Eukaryota; kingdom Metazoa; phylum Arthropoda; class Arachnida; order Ixodida; family Ixodidae; genus Rhipicephalus; species Rhipicephalus appendiculatus. The sequence goes on along the minus strand of JALIZH010032990.1, from coordinate 3,509,391 downwards.
TTGTAACGTTTCGCTCAATAAAAAAATTACAACCCAGTCCCCTTGCCTCCGCATGCTTCGCATAACATCGATTCCCATGGTACTTGGGATCTACCAAATTTTTTTAATTTATACGGATTTCCAGCGCGATATTATGTGACATTTTTTTATTTCTGTGGCCTTCATTATTTTGCATCTTCTGTAAAAAAGAATAGCCGGCGCCATACAAAAGTGTCAACATCTTGTAAACATCATACATTTTTTAAAAATAGCATGCACTACCATTGTTGATTATTTAGAGAGCGGACAGTCTCCGTTATATCTAACCGCAATAACATATTCGCTGCTACTTAAAAAGTTCGGCAGGTATTACCCTCCTGTAACACAAGAAGGCGAAAGCTTGGCTGTAATCATGTTAGACAAATGTGCAGCAACAAGCAAGTACATATTTGAACGTCTGATGCCACATGCGAGTGCGCTTTTGTCTTTGCATGTCTTTTTCAAAGGTGTGCAGACTTTTGTTCACCTTAAAATGTTTCTCGGACCCCGCATCCGCAACTAGGGATCCCCTTCCCCTTCGGAATCGTTTTCGTGCACACGCAGCGCTACGATCCTCTTCTGAAGTGGCGCATATACTTGCGCGGCCACCCACAATCCGCTAGGCGTGCACGCTCCATCGCTCGCCTTTTCGTCGCCGCCCACAACCGCCGCTGCCGCAGCTGCTCTGCGTGACGCCAATGTGGCGCGCGCGCGCTCTTCTGCGCACTTGTACATGCTTGTACCTGTTACTTTGCGAAGTAGTTGGCCGTTATAAACTCTCCTAAGTCGCCTACTGTAATAACGGTTGCGAAGAACCCACTACGCGTCTGTAGCGCAATATGCGCACCTACGTAACTGCGCACTTTATTTATGATGTGGATGACGACGACGACAACGATGATGACGATGATGATTGATTATGGCTGAGCCCTTTGTAACAAGTTGTATCTTTCAACCACCCACTCTTTACGCAGTTCCCATGGTGTGACAACAGGTGCGGTTATACGCTTCTGCCACGCCATATTACGCCTGTTAAACGTGACTCCTTGCCCGACATGGCGACTGTATAGGTTCTTTTTCCGAAGCTGTTTCGGGCACTGTAGAGACTCTGTGGTAAAATACTTGAGTGCCACGCAGATTTCCTGGGTTCGATTCGGGCTCCAACCCTGATATTTATTCTTTGCATCCATCGATTTGACGACTGTATTAGAGTCTTTTTCCGAAGCAGTTTCGAGTTGGCTCTGTGGTGGGATACTTGACTGTCAAGCATAATATACCTGGTTTCGATCACGGCTCTAACCCTGATTTTTCTTTGCCTCTAACCGGAAGATTTTTGGGTGGCGCAGTTTTTGCGAGGTCGTCGCCAAGGCCATCGCCAACATGGACGCCCAAGACTTTCGCCTTAAAAAGAGAATATAAGGAAACCCCACGTGGGTAAATGGTGTAGAATTAGGACGTAGCGTACCTAAAAAGCACAGAGACAAAACAGACCAACACATGTTGCAACGTGTTTGTCTAAGTGCCAGATGGTTGTATGCTTTGTGTTCTCCCTTCTCCAGTTTTAGGTGCGCTACACCTCGATTCTACGCTATGCTATACGATCAAGCACAACGTGCAACCTTGTGAGGGAATAGGTCGCATAATCTGCCTTTCACGGTTTGTACCGAGCAGCAATATCACTAATAGCGCCATCTCTTAGCTTGGCGACGACGGCAGAGGCAGAGGCAATACCAAGACTGAGGAAATAAACAAAAGTAATTCTCCAATATGATTCCGCGCCTCAGATCGCCCATGCTTAGACGCATGCCCTTAGATTTGTTCCTAGCGTTTTAAAAATAAACTTCCCTTACACAGTATGTCCTAGTGACCTAGG